>VYXD01010935.1:52519-79193 GCA_013397195.1 Hylia prasina
CGCATCCCGCAGTAGGACCCCTCACCCCACACACGCCCCGGCCGATCCGCCCGACCCCCGGCTCCATCCACCGCCCTCGCCCCCCGTCCCGCTCCCCAGCTCGTCCGTACCTGGTAGTACCCGAACTGCCCCTGCTGCCGCCGCCTCTTCACGCAGTGGTAGGCGACGCCGGCCCCCGCAGCCAGTACCAGCGCGAAGCACAGCGCTGACAACGTCCCCGTGGCCACGGAGCCCGAGCCCTGCGCCGCACCGTTCACCTGTGCCGAAAACAGCGGCCCCGTTACGGCGCTGCCCCGGCAGAGCGATGGCAGCGCCCCTGCTGCTCCTCCGCAGTGGGACCGTGGGCAGCCCTCCCAAAATGAGCCATGCCAGAGAGAGGAGAACAAGGCCAGTTCTTGGGATGACTCTATCACATCATCCCCTGATGCCAGCCCTGTTCATGCCCCAGACTCACCTGGCCAAGGTGAACAACGGGCGGTGGGATCCTCAACGGCGCTGCTAGCACGTGAATGATGCCATTGAAAGCTACAATGTCCCACTCCACAATCATCGTGTCATTGATCCCCTTGGCATCCTACAGCACAGGACACAGATGCTGACACCTGCCCAGAAAGTCTCCCCATCATTCCCTATCTCAAAAGAGATGTGGTGAAAACTTGTGGCTTTTTTTGCCCTTTGCCAAGGCTAAACCTACTGAGTGCTCTGTACTGTTGCTCGCTGGGAGGTCTGATACATGGAGGTCATATCCTGACTGGGACGGGATGATGGTGCCCGTTGTGAGGTTGAAGCTGGAGAGGACGACATTGCTGGATGACACGTGGAGCTTCAGTTCTTCTCCTGTCAGTGTCTGAATAAACACCAGTGCATAGGGGTGAGAAATGGATGAGCTGGTCTCTCCCTTTCCTTGCTGGTGTGCAGCCACCCAGCCAAGCTCACACTCTCTCCATGGCCACAGACAGCTCCATTCATGGGTAACAGCACAGAATGACTGTGCACAGCAGAGGGGATTTGCCACCCTTAGGATTGTCAAAGCTCAGCTGGAGAAGGCTTTGAGCATCCTGACCTAAATGGCTCTTCTGAGGGAATGTCTGGACTGGAGACCTCCAATCCACTGGTCCTCTCTGACCCACATTCCTCCTCCCCCAGACTATTTCACACCATCATGCCAGCTTCGGTGACACTTGCTCTTCTCTGGGGCTCTGATAGTTCATCTCTGCTTGCTTACCTCATTGTCTGCAAAACCAGAATTCAGAGGGGCAAAGAGAGTTTTGGGAGCAGAGACATCAGACAAATACATGAAAAAATCCAGTCCTTCTTCTGTGTCATTCGCAAAATTGAGCAACATCTGGAAGAGATGGGAGGTCTTCCCCATCAGCTGGCACATTGCTGGCAGCACAATGCCATCACCTTCCCCAGCCCAGGAACCCCCCAGCCCTGGAAAGAAACCCCCTCTGTGTCTGTAGCCTCTGCCTTGCACACAGACCAAACCCCAACTCCTCCCTGTTCCAGCTGCTCCCTCCTTCTGCCTTGCTGCTCCTGCAGAACCAGGAGAACCAGGAGAGTGACAAAACAGGAATAGAAGGTGGAGAAGCGATCCTGGTCTGCAAGCACATCAGGCAGTTTCCCACTGCACCAGTACCCATCTCCCACAAACCCGTCCCGGCAGGTGCAGGTCACATCTGCAAAGGAACACCAGGGTGTGATTGCACTGACCAGTGCTGGCTGCACCAACCACCTTTTGATTTTTGGGTACCCTCATCACATTCCCTCTGGACATGGGCATGGGGAGAGGGGGTGTGCCTGCCTGCCCTCATGCTCCAGGGCAGTTCCTTGTCTGCTGCCCTGACATAGCTTTTGTGCCCAACAGGACTCTCCCTAGGAAAAGTGCTGGCACCACTCACCCTTCTCCTGGTAGCAGAATGCATCCCAGGTCTCGCTGAGGTTGCTGCGGGAGCCGTAGTCCACAATGCCCACGTGGCTGGACCCACAGCTGGGGTTGGGGTAGGCTGTGGGATATCCAGCTGTGCCATTGTCCAGCCAACCCACCAAGCACAGATGGAATCCCATCTAGAAGAGCAAAACCAATCGTTAGATTAAAAATAGCTCTGTCCCAGGTTTTCCACCCCAGTGAACCTCATCCAACATATCCCCAACACCCAAAGTGTGGGGCACGGTCACAAGTCCCATCCCAGTGTGACTGGCAAGACCCACCAGCCCTCCTGTTTCACAGATGTAGATGGAGCAAGTAGGGCCTGGCTGAGAGGATGAGAGGTCACCCACCCACATGTCACCCCTGGGCTGTCCCGGGCCTCAGCAAATGCATGGGCTGTCCCAGCCCCACGAGGGGACAGAGCCACCCCTGCCCTGACCTGCTGCGCTGCTGCCAGCTGCTGGAATGTGGCCAGGGAAGCACCTTCTGCAGCACAGGCTGCCTGAGCCTGCTCATAAGTGAAGTCATACTTTTTTCGGGGTGACTGCAGGTGAAACACACCCATGGTCTTATCTGCAAAATACCAAAGCCCAGGAGCATCAGTACAGGACACACTGAGCCACTCCCTGGGCAGCCGTGTGGCTCCCTGTGTGACCGCAGGCAGCACTGCCAAGGAGGGTGGGATGTGGACAAGGCACAAGGGAGGGAGAGGCTTCCTCTGAGCTTCTCGAGTTCCACACAGGAGCCACTGCCACTGGAGGCCATCTCACATCACAGGGGAGCAGACAAGGATGGCTCACCCTCCCCATATGACATGTAGGGAAAAGGGAAATGTGAAAACCACACCAAGCTACAGAGGTGAGTCCCTGTCTCCTTGGCCACCCTCCAGCTCTCCTGAGGGGAGCTCCAGGCCAAAGGTGAAGGGTGAGGGGAATGTGGCCTCTCCATGGAACATCGTGCCTGGCCCTGCAGGGTTGAGCACCCTCACCGTGGAAGTGCAGGTCCGTGCAGATGGCATCCCGATGGCACTGCCCCTTGTCTTCCAGGCACCGGTCTGTGGGGGGCACCACCTCCTCCAGGCACTGGATCCCGTCGCCCACATAGCCCTGCTTGCACTCGCAGCGCCGCTCGTTCTGCAGCACAAGGGAAGGGTGGAACTCTGTGAGTGCAAACACACAGATGCCAGCTGGGTATCCTTGCATCCCTGTGGAGATGGGGATGAGCCTTCAGAATGCTTTTACAGCCTGCTGGAGCTGTGACAGAGCTGTGAAAAGCCACAGGGCCTGTCCTACCTCCACACCCAGGCAATGTCACATCGAGTCCTTGACACATGCTGTTTGTTTGAACTGAGTTTTGAGGTATGTGGCTCCTGACTCCTGCACTACACCATGCTCCCCGTCCCATCTTCTGGCCTGTGGTGATCAACTTTGGTTCTTCTACAAAAACGGCCAGCATTGTCCTTGAAGGACCATCCGGGAGCCCCCAAAACAGCCCAGGAATGACACAACTGACACACCTCTTGCTCCTTAGAAAGATGAGTGGGGGAAAACGGCTTCAGTATCACATCCCCAGAACTATCACAGCAGCACAGCCCCTGCCTGATGGTAACCACCCACAGGATGAGCGCGGCACCGGAGAGGAGGGGCAGGGTACTGCAGCAGGGGGGACGCTGTCACATGGCTGTCCCAGGCCACCCAGCTGGGCGGATGTCCCCGGCCCCGGGGGCCGCGCTCACCGGGCCGGTGCTGATGCAGTGGGCGTGTTCGCTGCAGTCCCCGTTCCTGCCGTCGGCACAGCGGTCGATGGGCTCGCAGATGTAGCCGTCACCTCTGTAGCCGGGGCTGCAGGCGCAGGACACGTTCACCCCCGTTTGTGAGCACTGTGCGTGCCTGGCACAGCCCCCGTTGTCCTGGCCGCACATGTCGATCACTGCGGGAGGGAAGTCCCGGGTTAACTGAACCATCTCATGAGGTGTCCTGGGGGTCAGCGTGGCTGTCCTGCCAGTTGTCACCCCAACATGGCCATCGGCAGACGGTCACCTGCTGCCCGGTTCCCCCCTGCCCGCCACCCCTCCGGCCCGGCCTCGGTGGCTGCTCCGTACCTGAGCAGGTTCTCCCGTCCCCTTCGTAGTGCAGGTCGCACTCGCAGAGGTTGCCGGCGCGGCAGGCGGCCTGGGCGTGGCACGGGGGAGAGCAGGTGGGTGCCACCACTGAAACCAGAACACAGCCGGCTCACACTGACCGCAGGGCTGTGACATGGGCACGGCTGCCACCACCAGCCTCCGCCCCGGGCCACCTGCCCGAGTCCCACCTCTCTCCCTCCCCCCTCACCCCTTCTGCAGGTGTCCTGCCCATACACAGATGTTTGTTACTCCACCAAACACACCTCAGATCTTCACCTCAGCCTCAAGCCCTTCTTGGAGCACTTCTGAGCTCCGAGACTTGTTCACGATCCAGTAGAGCTTTTCTCCTCTGCCCCTTCCTCACCACCCCAACCCTTGTGAAATTCAACAGCAGGCGGCAGATCTCGGGATGAACCTCACAACTCATCCAGCTCCTTTCTGGAGATATTTCTGAACAGCTGCTTGAACTACCCAGCTCCTGGGATAGCTGCCAGGTCCCAGGGAATAGCAGGTGGGTCCCAGGGCACAGCTGAGCATCCCTCACCCAGTCTGATCTCACAGTGGTCCCCAGTCCAGCCCTCAGCACAGAAGCAGAAGCCATCACCGTGCAGGCCTGCGTTGCACACACCGTTCTCAGTACAGTTGCACTCTGTGAGGAATGGACAAACACAGCATTTAAGCCTTGGTTGAAAGGCCCTGAGACAGCCACATGGCAGAAATGTGGCAGTGTGGGCAAGTGTGAAGGTGGGCACTGGAGCCTGACACATCCCTTCCTGCCAGTCCTGGCCCCCTGTCACACATGCCCTTCACAGAGGAAGAGAAGCCTCTGCACCCACAGCACCCCACCACTCCTCTCCCTTGGGCATTTCTGGAATGTGTTTCTCACTCTGAAACACTCCTTGAGACCCTCTGAGGCCCAGTTTGGGATGGGAGGATGGAGGACTCTCCCTTCCCTCCCTTTGCTTTTGTCTCACACAGGCACAGGTCCCTGCCGAGCATGTCCCAGGTGATGCTCTTTCTGTACAGGGTTCGTCACAACCTCTGTGTCCCGCCGCTCACATACAGTGAAATACATCCTCCCACACTGTGGCTCTCAGCTGTGCTCGACAAATGAGGAGGGGTCTTTGACCCTGTGGCTTTATCAGCTGGGCTGCAAGGGGGTCAGCCCAGCACCTCCCCCCTCTCCTGAAGCCCCCCGTGCCGCAGCCGCTGCACAGCCCCTGCGCGCTGCGCTGCTGCCCCGCCCGGCCGCGGTACCTCGGCATTCCGGCCCGTATCTGCCGGGCGCGCAAAGCTCGCAGCCCGTCCCGATGAACTCCTGGCTGCAGTTGCACACCCCTGAGCCGCCGATTTTGTCATCGCAGGTCCCACGGTTGTTGCAGGGCGCCTCCAGCCCTCCTGGGCACACTGCAAATGGGGCACCTTAGTGAGGCTCTGGTGACAAAGGGACCCGTTGCCCCCCACAGACCCCGCACACCAGCTGCCTCTGAGCTGCTGCTCGCGGCGTGCTCGGACCACAGACAGCTCAACAGTCTGGGGAATGAGTGCTAGGGACATCCCATAACAGGAAAACTTAGGAATGGGGGCAAGAGGGACACATTTGGCACAGCTTCCAGCCTGGGAGGAACCCCTGCTGTGATGTGCTGGGTCTGTGCTGTCCTGCCCCACACTAACAGCATACTCACCCAAGGACGTGAAAGCTGCCCATGGCACAGAGGGCAGATGCCAGGGAATGTTTGAGCCTTGACAACATCTAGAGGTGAGTGACATGTCTGACAGCCACCCCCAGCAGCCGTGTGCCCAGGCTCTTCACAGGGACAAGATGTTCTCCAAGGAGAAGGAATTCCGTGTTGTGATCCCAGGGTATTGCTCCCTGCACCCTCTACAGGCTGGGGCTCCCTGCCCACCCTTCTCCAGGGAAGCACACTCATGGATGTCGGATGTACCGAACCAGTACTGCCACCCTCCCGCAGGGGACAGGGCGTGGCTCTTACCCCGGCAGTCCGGGCCGTAGTGGTTGGCACAGCACTGCGGGATCCACTGGCTGGAAACGCAGCTCCTCCTGCAGCCCCGTCTCAGAGGGCCCCTGGAAGAGAAGTGTCTCCTAAAGGGGTCCCACGGGGAGTGTCCCCACGCTGGCCGCAGCAGGGAGTTGCGGTGGAACAGGAACGTGTTCCTCAGCAGGTGGTTTCCGTAGTAGTAGCAGCGCTTGGTTTCCCCCTGTGAGGAAACAGGCAAAACACAGTTTGCCACACAGGTCACTGACAACTCACCTTGACTTTTCTTGTGTCGCTCATTCAGTTTTATGCAAGTAGCAGAGGTTTTCTAACGTGCTGGGGCTGGCGACAGTGGAGCCCCAGAGGAACCTCAGGGACACACCAGAAGCCAGCAGTGAGAATGGGGTACAGCCCCTGCCTCCCCCAGCTGCCCACCATGGGATCCCCAAGCCACTCCCAGGCTGAGGTCTTTTGCTATAAAGCACCCAGAGCCACCCCCAGAACTGTTGAAGGAACCCCTGTGTCACTGCCACCCACCAAGCAAAGACCACTGGACCCCATATTTTTCAGCCCAGCTCCTGCATGACTTGGGCAAGGCATGGACCATGTGACTGAGCCAAGGGCTCGCCACATGCAGGTGGGCCTTCATTTTGCTGCTAAAACATGAGGGGCACACGGGTTTTGCCACCAGTCCCCTAAAGGTGTCCCCTCCCTGGTGACAAAGCTGTGAGCTTTACCCGTTGAACGGAGCCAGCAGGGCAGGGTGGCTCAAAGCCACAGAGTCCGCAGCTCCCCGAAGATGCCTGTGGAAGGGAGAAAGAAACCTCACAACAGCTCACAACGTGCTGCTGCCTCTCTTGGCTGTTCAGAGCTTTGCCAAGGAAGAGCAGCAAGCCCTGCAGACATCCTTCTTCCCAGGCACAGGGCTGCACGGGTGGCCCAGGTCCTCACTCACCTCATCGCAGGTGCTTACCTGCAGCTCAACCAAGGTGAACTCATCACAGCGGGATCCCAGGTCCGGGGGCTCCAAGAGTCTGTCAATGCCATAAGCAATGCCCCCACTGAACTCCATGTGCCTCTGGATGATGGTGGTGTCGCCGCTCCCCACCAGAATCTCCCCCTAACAGAGGAAGAAAGCAACTTGTGATTCTGGCACATCCTACATCCTGGCTGTACCACCCAAAAGTTGCTTAGTTTTGGCTGCCATGGCTTCTTAATCACTCCAAGAACTCCAAAATCTCTGTGCACATGTCCTTGATCACCCTTCCCACTTAATATTTTTCCTGGCTACCTGTCCTAAGGATGGCCTCTGTCCATGCAGCACGTGCTCTCTAAAGGTTGTGGCACCATGGGGTTGGTTTGCAGCCAGGTCATTGTGACATTCATAAGCAGGTACCACACACCTCTGCACTTCCCTGCCAGCTGGCCACACCTTGTGCCTCTTTACAGCCCAGCTGTAGCCAGGGAATGGGGTGTCCCAGCCTGCAAGCACCCCAGCTCTATGTTCACCCCCTGCCAGAAGCACCAGTTGCCCCGTGGCCATGCCCAGAGACACTTGCCCCACGGGAAGCCAAGCCTGGAATCACCAACACTCACCACGTGGGCTTTGCTGCAGCTGAATGTGATGGTGGAGCCATGCAGGGACCGTATGGTTTCAACCTGGGGCACGTTACCAGCAACAATCTAAGAGGGAAAAAGAAGAATGTGAAGGAGAGACTGGCAAAACTGGCATCTCATGTTAACACATGATGAGGACAGGGGTCAGTGGCCAGCCTGGGAGGGGTGTGATGTGGCAGGCCCTGAAGCTGGTGTGCGTGGCACAGCACAGCTGTGCTGGGTTGGTCCCAGATTCCTGCACAGTGAGAGGCCAATGTGAAAAAGCAGGGCCTGACTTTGCTCAGTTGGACTCTCCCCTCGTTCATACCCCTGTACACAAGAGCCTGTTTGTGAGCTTTGCAGCTCCTCAGAAGCTGATGACAGAAGGTTTCAGCTCAGCCACCAGAGGTTCACAATGACACTGTAGGTGCCTCAAATGCTCAAACAGCTTTGGGTCTTCTCAAGACAACTGATATGCTGTGCGTCCTATGGCAGCAAAATATTTGGCAAGGTCACTCTGACACAGCCATAGCAGAGAGTGTCCCTTGGTGTGGCCCTGGCAGCTCTAAGCCTGTGTGCTGTCGCATTTACCTTTGTGTCCCTGATCATGTGTGCTTTGAGGTAGGAGGCCAGCACGTCCCGGTGCTCCCTGCGGTACAGGAACTTCTGCTGGCTCTCCGGGAGGGCGCTGAAGGCGGCGTCCGTGGGCCAGAGCAGCGTGAAGGGTCTGTGCACGGGGTCAGCGAGCAGCGGCAGCAGCTCCGCGTCCTGCGGAGAGCACAGAGGGAAAGGAGCCCACGCTGCCCGTGCCCGGGCACACAGCGCCTCCCCCAGAGCGGCAGGGACAGCGGCTCACCTGCAGCAGCTTGCTGTAAATGGTGTACCCAAAGGCTTCGGCCACCTCCGTGATGTTCTGCTGCAGATGGAGGAAAGCAAACAACTGACACCGAGGGCTCCCCATGCTGGACCGGCAGTGCAGGGGAGAAACCAGACAGGCAACAACTACAGTAGCTAAACACAAGTTTATCTCTGTCACCGTCATGCTGATGATTTGGCCTGGAAAGGGCTGGCATTCAGCTGCCACCACTTCTCTGATTCATCCTGGATAGATACAGCTACAGCAGGAGCTGGGATAAATTCCAGCACTCTGTTGTGCTGCACAGAAAATGTGTTATATTCTGTAAAATGCAGGCTCTGTAAGCACCTAATGCTTGCTTAAGGAGTCACAGAGAGGCATTGGCAAACTCATGCTGCAACCTGCTCTGTGCTGGAAAAGGAGTGTAATGGTTGGCACAGGACAAGATCCTCCTGCCTACATGCAGAACTATTGTTCCCTAGTGATGGAAAAGGCTCCTTATATTCCAAATATGGCTATGCCACAAATGCTGTCACCTTCACAAGACAAATCTGTGGCCTCAGACAACCCCTAGGCTGTCAGGGACAGGAAGGAAGAGCAACCCAGGCAGCTTTGGGCTGAGGCAGCACTGCTGGGGGAGAGATCCAGTGCCTGAGCTCACCACAGCCCTGACACCAGGGCACAGCTCCAGCCTTACCTGTAAAAGCTTTGAGGAAATGTTGTGGCCCACCAGGTCACTGGGAATGAGGATCTTGTTGATGAAGTGAATGACCCCGTTCACACCCACGATGTCACTCGTGACCACTTTGGCTTCCTCATTGAGAGTGATGCTATTCTGAGAGAGAGGGGACCTGCTGGACCTGCACCAGCCACAGCACCACCCTGGGAGTGTCTGTGGGCCCCGGGCAAGTCACTTGCCACAGCCACAGTGCCTTCACATGACATCCAGACAAATGGGGCAGCAAAGGGAATTACCTCGTTCACTGTGATCTTTATTTTGTGACCAGATAAAGATGTAAGGGACTCCTGGCCTTCAAGGTCACTGGAGAGCAACTTCTGGCAGCCCACCATGTGGTAGCGAAGCAGGTCCCGGAGGAGACCTCTGCTCTTCCACTCCTCAAACTACAGACAGAAACCAGGAGTGAAGTCACACCAGGACACTTTGCCTTGCACACAGAGCCCCCAGCCCTGATGAGGGAGACCTGGATTGCCTGAGTTCCCTCTGACTCCTCCCTGCAGAGAAGACAGTCCTCCCAAAACACACTGAAGGCACAAAACCATTTGAGAGCTATGGAAAATTTCAACCAGCTTGACTAATCAGTGATGGAGTTGGGATATTCCATTACACTGACACCAAAGAGCTGCCATTCTCTTATTCCTGAGAAGGAGTAAGGGGTCTGTCACAGACACATGGGAGCCTTGCTGTTACCAGCCCCAGGGGCACCAAAGCCGCCACACACCATGGACATGGCACAGCACCTCTGAGGCCCACAAAACATCATCTCCAACAAGGGTCTCCTTACAAGAGGAGATATGTCCATCCCTGTCCTGAGGTTGTTGCCTCAGTGAGATGCCTCCAAACTTCTGCTTTTACACTCATGGAGAACAGGAGATGCCTTTAACTCTCCTTGGTGCAGGCCCTTTGCCTTGATTCAGTGGGCAGAACAGTTCCAGAGGGGACATTGCCACTGTCAAACACCCAACAAAGCTCAGCATGGGAGGGCACTTACCACTGTGGTGTTTCCTAGGAAATCTGTCTGTGGGACGAAGACAGTGAAAGGCCCTGCCCCGCTGAGTTCTTTGATGCTTTCTGCCTGTGGTAGAAGTGCATTTGTGGGAAGGGAAGCAGGAAACATTGTTCCAGTTAGCAAGACCCTTTGCAGAAAGCCATAGGTGGGATTTACTACACAGAGACAAGGACAAAGCTGTCACCAACCTGTATCATCCTAAAGAACATGGATGCATCTGGAATCCTTCCGAGCTCCTTAAACAAAGGGAATCAGCTGGTGTTAGCAGGGTCCCTTCCACTTGCTCCTCACCAACCAGCACAGCAACCTGCTCCTTCCACTCTGGGTCACTCTCCCCCCACAAAGAGACACCAGTTCTCTCTGACACACCACAGGGATCTCCCCTCCCTCCCTCACCAGCTCTGCAGGCACAGATGACATGGATGTTGCAGTGAGCCCTGCCCACACCATTCACAAGTGCTGCAGGATGGAGTGGACAGAGGATGAAAGTTGGCTGGTCCTGCAGCACCTGTCTCATGGGTAACTGCTCTGTGCTCATGGGACACCTTGAGTGCTTCACAAAATCTCTGCTTTAATCTCCCTGTGCTGCCGCTGCCAGTTCTGGGATGCTATCCAGAGGGCAGACATACCCTAACAAGCCAAATGCCCTCTCCTCACCACTCTGACTTTCAGTAAGAGCAGAGGCACACACAGTCCATCTCTTTTCTTGTGGCTCTGCTGTGGGCACAAGCTTTTATTTACCACTGCCTGATAAAGGTCACCAACCTGCCCAAGGACAGCCATTGTACTGGCAAGAGAACTGGACAAAGACTTCTGCCCTCCAGACTGGGTCCCACATCCTGGCATGGCCACAGGGGACACCTGCCCTCATCCCACTGGGCAGAAGTGAGTTGCCTTGGGAAAAAACAAGATCACTCCCATTTGCTTATGACATGAAGCAAGCAGTTCCCTGGAGGTATGGCCAGTGTTGCTGACAGCAGCAGAGTGGTCCCTCCCTTTGGAGCAAAGTCACTTTGCCATGATTCTCTCCCATAGCTGGCACACCAAACACACCTATGATTTACGGAGAGTTAGCTCAAAGCACCTGTCTCCTCTCCCACACTACACACGTGTCAGTGTGACACCAAGATCTGCTCACCCTCTGGAGAGGAGGGAGTGGTTTGCTGCAGGGCAGGGGACACAGCAGGTACACTCCTCTCACCTGATGCACTTTGCCACGGCAGGTGAAGCCATCTCCAATGCTGTGCCAGGAGCAGGAGCAGTTCCGAGTGCCAGGGCCTGTGTACTTGCAGAGCCCAAAGGGGCTGCAGCCTCCGTTGTTCTGGCAGGGAAAGCAAAAGGCTGCTTGGAGGGGCTTCTCCAACCACCTGAATTGCTGCTTGCATGTGGGAGCTGCAAACTCCATCCAGCCCAGCAAAAGGAAACCATCCCTCCCCCTTGTTTAGTGCCTTAGAATAAACCTCACTCAAACTCTCAAGGGCTTTCCAGCACC
Source organism: Hylia prasina (assembly GCA_013397195.1). Lineage (NCBI taxonomy): Eukaryota > Metazoa > Chordata > Aves > Passeriformes > Sylviidae > Hylia > Hylia prasina. Next base: position 64,261 of record VYXD01010935.1, read on the forward strand.
AAATCCTCCCGTGAAATAAAACTTTCAGTCCCCATTTTGGAACACAGAGTCCATGACAAAGCCCCTGATTCAGAGGGACAGTTTGACACGGCAGCAATGCGGTGAGCACAGAACACTCTGAAGCTTTTGGACATATAGGAAAAAGCCCACATGCTTCCAACCCTATGTCCCTCTTTCCACCCTGAGGGAATGCTGGGTGACTGACATAGTTGCAGGGGGCAAGGGAGACCAAACACACAAGGAAATCCTTCAGTGTGTGGAAAGGCAAGGCTTCAGCTCCAACCAACCAGGCTAATGCTGTTCCTGCTGTCAGCTCTTGGGAGAAGGGAACACTTACAGGCCTTCACCTCTGGAACAGCCAAATGCAGACATACCTGTTCACACAAGTTGATGGGGTTGCACTGGCTCACACCATCCCCACTGTAACCAGGCAGGCAGTTGCAGGCGACCTGAAGGGAGAACAGAGTGTTGGGCTCAAACCTGGACCCAATTAAAAAAAAAAAAAAAACAAAACAAAACAAGGGCTGCCCTGGACAGAAGGCATCTAGTGTAGCAGCCATTCCTGCCTCTCTGAATAACCAAGCTTGTGTCCACAACAAACATAATCTGAGACTGCCTTCAGCCTCTGGCCAGCAAAGCCATCTGCTCTCATGGAAACAGCAATGTTTTCATGCTCTTCCAAGGACTCTTCTCTACATGGAAGGGAGTAAGCACAAAGCAGGGCACTGCAATGGACAGGACTGTCTCCAGGAGAATTACACAGCTGTGATAACTTCCATAACAAAGTTGCCCTGACATACACCCTACACACTCACCTTCTTTGGGCCTGTTTTGATGCACTCTGCATTGGTGTGGCAGCCCCCATTGCCTTCAAGACAGAGATCAATTTCTGCAGCAAAACAATAAGGCCAAGTTATTGCTGGGGGCTGCTGAAGGCAGCTGGGAACTGGTGATCCAAAGAGGTATTGGGAAACCAACAGGCAGAACTTTTCCAGCTTGGGGAACTCTTTCCTGGGGAAGTGTCTCGTGATAGCAAAGGAATAGGGTGCAACTGCAAGTTTAGTCCTGACATGTGTGGGTCTCTGAGCTGTGACAAATCTGCCCACAGAAAATTCCAAGCCTGTCTGGGTGTCCTTTAAAGAATATGAGAGGACTGGACCTCCCCTAGCTCCATCTTCACCCAGGGCACCACTGTGGGAGACTGCCCTCACCCGTTGTCTCTGGGCCTCTCCATGACATGCATAGAAGCAAGAAACCTTGGAGGAATCTTTTTGTTTGAGACCAAAACACTGGTGTTTTAGTCTGAAACTCCCCTTTTATTGATGCTGCTTCTCTGCTACCCCCAAAACACACCCTGAGCACTCACCCATGCAGAGTGTCCCATCCCCAGCATAGCCTTCCTTGCAAACACAGGTTCTCTCTCCCGGGGACACTTTGGTGCACACAGCATGCTTGGAGCAGCCACCGTGGTCAATAATGCAGGGATCTATTTCTGTGACCAAAAACAAGAGGAGCAGAATCAGCTCAGAGTGCCTAGGAATGCTCAGCTGTGCCAGAATGATTATCTTTCTTAACAAAATCACAATATCTTGTTAAAATCCCTTTTTTTGCAATGAAAATGTTTGTTCTTTAAGGACATGGGGCCTCATCCAGACTTGAGAGAGGTCAGTCCAAGTAAATAAGCTGAGCTTAGGTAACCTCCAAATTGGAAATTTTTCCCTCACAGCATTTGCTCACTGACCACCAATGGTTAGATATATTTATATATATATTTAAAATATATTTATATATATTTACCTGAAATATATTATAAATATATTTACCTGAACAACGTACAGGTTTGGGTTTGTTTTTTGATTTTTCTTGCTTTTTACCCCCTTATTTGCTTTCCAGCAAGGGCAATACTGAAAAGAAATTGGAATGTCTACCAGTGTTTCGACTGCTACAATTTTATCACTTGTTTTGCTTTTGACATAAACAAGGTCTGTAATGTAGCTCTGGTGAAGTATCCTAAAATCCCACCTCATTTTGGCTCTACTGCTGCACTATTACCTGATTTTGGTATGGCCAGCAAACAGAAGAATCACAAAATTCTAGGGAACTGAAACATCCATATTCCAAGGATTCACGGCCAAAATTATTATAACTTTGCCACCAATACTGTGATATTAGAATGAGTACAATCCATTCATGTGCATCAGGCAGTAAGAACTGCCCTTCTACACTTGCCTGCCTTTTTATCCCTCTCTTGCAGGCTTTAACAACATCAGGAGCATCCTGTGTAAAGCTCTGGACTGCAAAACATCTCTACCAAAGCATGGCAGTGTTCATAGTGGATGGCTGAGAGGAAAAGCATTTGAGTGGTCTTTTATTTCACCTTGTCTTTGCTGGACACACCTGAGCAATGGGTCCCGTTCCCTGTGTATCCAGCAGAGCAGAAGCAGGCAGGCTGAGAATCTGTGGAACTGTTGAGGCAGCTGAAACAAGACAGGGATAAACAATCACTGACAACACCTCCTGATTTGCTCAGCTGGTGGGAAGCACTGTAAAAATCTGGCATATGCAGGAGACCACAATGACCACAGGAGGCACATTCCAGGTCTTCCTTTACAGCTCCAAACACCCCAGTCATGCTGGCCAGGATCTAATGTCCAGCCCAGGCCTCCCACAGTGTGCCCTGACTACTCCCATGAGCTTCTGCAAGGTACAAGGGGCATGGCAGGGTCCCTGCCTAAAACAGGAGTTCCAATAATGGATGGAGAAAGGAGCATGAGGGAGTCATTCCAGCCCTATTTCATTCCTTGGTAGGGGCAGAAAGGGCTTGTAAATGGCTGGTTGATTTCCTCCACGAGTATGGCCAGCCTTGGAATACCTTGGAATTTCAGCTTTCTCCCATCCACACCTGCTGAAGGAACTTAGAATGGATTTATGCTTGGACAGACAAAATCCTTGGTGAGACTACACGTGGCTCAGGTCCAAAGACAGTTCCCAGAAAGGAACTGACAATTACACATTTGATGAGTAGGCACCTTCTGCCAGCCCTCTGCCAAGCCCCAAACCAGAATCACCTCTGTAAAACTCACACAAACACACATGGATGACTCGGCTCCTTGTCTGCACTTACTTGGCCATTTGATGGCAAGTGTTATTGCATAAGTCAATCTTGATTCCTGCAAGAGAAAACACAAATATAACTTGGAATTTCCAGCTGGAGCCACTTCTGCCATCTAGAGAAAAGGAGCCTGCAAACCAGGAGTGATGCTCTCTTGTCCTGTGTGGCAGCAGGAAAATCTCGTGGGATTTGTATTTTGGCACTTTGCAAGGGAGTGAATTTGATGTTCTCTGTCTGAGCTAATGGTTCAATTTGATTTTATCTGTGTGGCCTCTGCACTGTTAGGAACAAAACAAGGACTGAAACCTTGTTAATCCAGAATACAGAGCCATTTGGTTTTGGCCCTTTCGAAGCAAAAGATGAACTGCTTTCATGATTGACATTTACACTAGATAAGACAGCTCTGCTTGTTTTCTATTTCTAAATTCACAATAAAATCAACCTTTATGTGGAAACCTTTAAAATCTCAAGGTATTTAGAAACTCAGGTTTCTCCTCACCCAAATGCTAATCAAAATCCCAAATCCATCTTCAACATGTTACTTGGACACACAATGACAGATTTATTGAAAACTGCAGACCATGGCCTGAGCTCACCTGAGTGACTGAATCTGTGAGCAGAAAAAACAGCTCAGCAAACACTCGGGGGCCTTTTGAAAATTCCAATCAAGCCCTGCCACCTTCTTAGGAAAGCAACAGGAGTCATGACCAACCCCATGTGGCTGGAAGCTCCTATTTCTCTCCCAGAGCAAGGGGCTGTTTTTGAGGCGTCTCTAATCTCAGTGGAGGTAGAAGCAGCGATAGGATTTTCTTGGTTTACCAAAATAACTCAAGGGCTCGTGTACAGTTGGGGAAATCACAGCAAATACAGCTTGTGTGCAGGAATGAGAAAGCAGAGTGTGAAAAGGTTTTGGGGGAATGCAGAGCACATGTGACTCTGTGGTCAGAGCAGACAGAGCTGCTCTGGCAACTTGGTAGGATCACTCAGATTTCTTTGCCACTGTTACCCCAGAGGCCCCTTCACACTCACGTACTTTCCTGGCAGGTAGGGCCCGTCCACCCTGGGAAGCACTGGCAGCTCCCGTCCCCTCGCAGTCCATCGTTACAAATGCCATTGTCACAGGCACATTCTGCAGGGGAAATACAAACACCACTGTCAAACCAACCAGGGCTCACCAGCAGTCCTGCTGCCGTTGCACTGGCTGCTCTGCTCCTAATCCAACACATCAAACTGCCATCAAGAAAATGTTATGGGAGTATCAAAAGAAAATGGCACAGGAGTATCAGCTCCTGATCCCTCATTGCCAGGCCAAAAAGCCCAGGAAGAGATCACCTGCCTCTGCTTGCTGTAGTTTGAGTGGCAGCGGGAAGAGCAGCACAGCACAGCACATGCTTGGTTTGAGGATGCAAAACAGGGCCACTCCTGTGGGACAAGTGCTCACTCCTGCTGTCTCTCTCCCAGAAACCTGGCAGCCATTTGCCTGTCTCAGAGTCTTGGGACCTCTCTGCTCTCCCACCACTCCTCCCGAGAGCTGAGATGTAACCACTTTTCTGCCCTTGCAAGCAGTTTGGTAGAGCCAAGCTGCCATAGCCACTGTCGTCACCTGATTTGCAGTCGGCTCCGTATCGTCCCACTTCACACATCTCACAGGCAGTGCCATGGAAACCCTCCAGGCACCGGCACTCCCCTCTGCCCTGGATGCCATCCTGGCACTCCCCGTTCCCAGAGCACCACTGGCCTGGCTGCCCGGGGCACATCTCGCACATGTGGCCGTAGTAGCCGGGGCAGCAGACGGACCTCTGGAAAATCAACAAGAACAAGCTGGGGTGAGCCATGCTGTGCAGCACAGACGAGGTACAGCTTTATTGTGGGAGCTGTTTCATTCCCCTCTCTGTGTGACAGCCATAATTTCTGACAACACATGGAAGAAACAGATAGGATGGAGTGAACACCCTGAAATGGGTTGTTCTGTTGCCCAGAGCTTCATGTAAAGGTCTGCACTGCCCTTGAGAAACACGGGCCCTTTGGTGAGTAACTGAAATATCCCGTGCCCCTCCAGCCTATCTGCTGCCTGTATCCTCAGTGTGTCTCTGCCAGGAGGTGATTTGGTTCCAAAGCCTGATTTAACTGATCACTTCTTTCTGCATCTGCCCATAGAGGGAAGAAAATTATGATGGGACAAAGGTGGACAGTACAGATGATGAGAAACACCATATAATGAAGCAATGCAAAAGTGCCAAATGAGGTACAAGTGCTTACTGAAACTCTCTATGTGAGTACAGTAAGTCCCTCTATCCCTTTTCAATTTCCCATTCCCTCTAAATTTTCCAAGTGACACTGCAACACCTATAAGACGTCAAATTCACACAAGTCTTTCTTTTACCATTTTCTCTTTAAGTGTTTTCTTCCAGCAACCCCATTTTCACAAAACTGGTAGGGGCCATAACACACACAACATGAGGTGTGAGACCTTCTGCTCCTCCCTTGGGTTCAGCTCCAATGAGTCATCAGTTATTCAGGAAGGCACAGGCACAAGCAGAATACCATCATTCATGCCTCATTTCCTTAGGAAACCAGACTGCAAACATTCAACTCCTTCTCTTCCTCTGCAGAACAAAACCCAAAGCAACGATACCAAAGCAGCAGATCCCAATCCATCACTACACAGACATTTCTGCAGATCTTTTGTTGTTCCAATGCCCTCCACCTCCAGGATGGAGAGCGATTCCCAGACAGCCCCAGTCTCAGCTATGCAACAGCACAAACACTGCCAGGATTTCAGCACAGCCTGCACTTCCATGGCTGTGCTTCTGACAGCCATCTTGCTTTTGCCAAAACGAATCAAAGGCAAATGCTTTTCTCACCAGAGAAACTTTTGCACAGGTGAAATGGCAGCCCAGTATTCTTGCACCCGCAGAGCGCAATTCACAGCGAGCGAGATTCCTGCTTCCAGGGGGCTCCTGAGGATATAATCAACATAGACACAGATAGGAGATATTACAATATTTAGACAAACAATGTACATTTTGGTGCATATGGCAGCCTTCTTGCTTTGTATCTGACAGGAATAGCCCTAAAAATCTGAACTGTCCAGTGCTATGCATCTATGGATGTGAGGTCACCGCACAGAATCTATTTTTTACCTGCCAAACCCATGGTACATGTTTGTCTGAATACTGAGAAAAAAAGAATTGGGAAAGGAATTGGGAATTGGGAATCTGTTAGCAAGGTCTAAGAAGGCAGACATAGCTGCTAGGCAATTCACAGCCAGCATGGAAATGAAATGCTTAGTTATTTTCCTCTCTGGAAACATTTGTCACTCACTCACAAAAAAGCTGCAGGAACAACCAGCACATCTGCATGAACAAATCAATGATCCAGGCAGGGAAATTGCTACAGGCACCCCTAAATTGGCTTTCATTGATGATAATGCCAAAAGAGTCAAAGATAAAATAAAATAATAATAATAATAAAAAAAAGATATCTCCTCTTCCCCGTTAACTAAAGGGCTCCTGAAATTCAGGCAAAGCCTGGTGCCAGCCTGGGTGGAACTTCATGATTCATGTCCATGTTTTGCCTGTGTTATCCTCCCTTGGTTTCTGCCTCTTCTTGCAAACCTTGGCAATGGATGAGCCACAGAGGACTCAAAGGCAGATTTTTTTCAGGTATCAAGACAAAACCTAGAGAGCAATAAAAGGACCTCAAAGCATTACCTGCAACCAGTTTGTGAGCTGTCACATGAATCCAAGACTCACCACAAGAACTGATCCAGAAGGACACTTGATCCCCTTCTCACACTTGCCACACCTTGACTAGGGCACAGAGAACAGGACAAGTCACAAGTGTGTTCTCTACCCATATCACACCAAGCACTAATCTTGAATTACAAATGCTGCTCTACAGGCTGCTGGCTGGGACAAAGATGATTTTATCTCTGTGGCTCAAAACACCAAAAGAAGAGTTCATATGTTACACCTTTCCTGAGTTGCATGGATTTTTGTAGCCTTGGGGTTCCTTCACACAAGGCTGCAAATACTTTTTTCCTGATCTGTAGCAGGCAGACTTACCTCAGTCTGACAATGCAATCTCCAGGTTTAGTGGCTCTGTTGCCATGAGCCATAAGGTACGTGCAAGCTGGACTTTTGGCCATGACTCCCAGGCAAACCAGAGAGCATTTTCTAAGGGAACTTGTGGTCATGGTATGCAAAAATTTGTCTGGATTTTCCTTCCACAGCTGAGTATCTGGGAGTCCCTGCACGAGCCAGCCCCGTGGCTGGCACTGTGAGGGAGGCTCAGCAAGGGAGCTGAACATGATCTGCATTAGATGTACAGAATCTCCAGGTAGGCGGTGCAAATCTCACAATGCCCCATTTCATGAGGCTCATCTGGGGCTACACCACTGTCTCATCCATGAGGACAGCCAAGGTAGGTTGTCTGTTACCCCTCAGTTTGGCTCAGCAGATGCAGGAACCCTGTGAAATGGTGTCAGCTCCTTGGCCATCACCATTACCTTCACTATGGTGGTGGTGTTTGCAGTGCAGCGATTCTTCTGGACCTGGAGCACCTGGGACACCCCGATCAGGATGCCATTCTTCGTCTCAAAGGATTGTCCATCCAAAGGAATATGATTGACAAACTTCTGCAAAGCAGGAGATAACAGCTGAGACAATAACCTTCAACTCCTTTTGCATGGATTGCTTGGCAGCTCCAAGACAGTCCCAGCAGTAAAGTTGTGAGGGTGTGCAAAAGAGAAACAGGAGTATTGAGTCAGCAGCCTTAGGAAGTGACAGGTCCAGCCAGAGCCTCAGATGGCAGAACAGTCTGCCTCCCTTACCTGAGTGCTGTTTTGGTAAAACATCAGCCAGTAGGAGAGCCCTAACATGCTGTTCTTATGAACTCCACTTCTCAAGTCTGCAGGCAAGAGCTTCTCTCCCAGAACAATGTGGTACTGCACTGTTTCATTGTCCTAAATCCACAAAAATACAAATGTTTGGAGTCTTTTGACTTCCTAGACTACAGTTCAGTCAGAGGTATGGCACAAGCAATGTTCCTAAGCACCTGTAATGGCTAATTAAGCCCACAGAGCCTAGTAACTCTCTGTCACAGATGACTGATCACACTTGATGAACCCATTAATGTTTTTTGGAACCTTTCAGAAGTCTGAAAATTGCCACAGCCAGCCAGCAAGTGGAACACGTTGTGCCATCTACTCACATACTAATTTACTCTGCACTTGGGGTCCAAATATTCTTTTCACATCCCACTGCAACTGCACATCCCCTGGAAATCCTCTCATTTCTCTGCCACATTTCTCCCAGCTTTTAGTATCAGATATTCATTTCCTCCGCATGCTGAAATCCCCCGAGCTTGTTTACTATTTGGCAGTGTGCATGCCCCTGCACCCACCACAACACATATTCAAACTGCAGGCAAGCAGTGAGCTTACCAGCTGGGTCACATTGGCAGCACTGCAGTACTCCTCAATGGAATTATTTCCAGGAACAAAAACTGTGTATTGTTCAGAGGACTCAACTTTCCCAATGAGCTGGTACTCCTGAAAAATGTCCAAACAGTAATATTAGCAATTACCCTTGTACTCACTAAAACCCAAACCACGTGTGAGATCAATTACAAAGGCAAGAGGAAATGCTTGAAAATGGGATATACAACTTCTGCTCAGTCACACACATCTGATTTCTTGCTCCTCATGCTGGCTGACATAAGAGCAGGTTCTTATGAAAAAGAAATGAAAAAGCTATGAAAAAGCCTTCCCTTTCTTCTGGTTTTCTCTGCCTCGTATAGCCATCAGAGCACCTGCAGTAGACAGGTCATCTTCCACTGTAACACACGCCAGTGTATATAACTGTAGTTATATAACTCTTTGGCTGCTCAAAAGCTTTCCTGGAAGATCCCTCATGTAGGACACACACAATCTCCCTTTCTTACCAGGCAGTCCAAATTTAGGCCCCCCAGTACAGGGTAAGGTGGGCATTTGCTCAAAAGACTGTACTGACAGTGACAGCTGTGCTCACCTCGACTGCTTACCTCTAGCAACTCCTTGAATGTGCTGAATGAGGCCACTGTGCTGAGCTGCTCCTGCAGACCAGGAGGGCTCGGTGGGATTTCTCCTGGGGGTGGCAACAAAACCTGTGGAAAAAGCGGGTTCAGAGCAAAGCTGAGCAAGGAAGAAACTGAGAGGAATCACACTGGACTCCTGCCCTGCTTGCAAGAAAGGCAATTAAAAGGCCTCATTTTATACAGTCCTGCAGTAGTCTGAATTCTTCTATCAGCCAAGAGGAGGGGAACTCTCCTCCCACTGGTCCTGGAGACAAATGTTTTAAACACTGAACACTGCTGCACAGGAAACATCTGTCAGGACCTTGCGATAACCTCATATATTTTGCCTTTATATCCCTTCCTAATCATCCAGACATGTGATCTTCCTTGGCCCTATCACAGAGGCTGCCACACAAACCAGCTGCTACAACTGCAGCATTTCCCAGTGCCACATGTACTGACATACCTTACTGAGGACATGGATGATGCCATTGCTGGCAGGGATGTCACTGACAACTACACTTGCATTCTGGATGGTCAATACCTGCACAAGAACCAGAGGGAGAAGCAAAAGGATTAGGAAGTGCCAAGCAAATTCAAAACAAATATGTTATTCATTCAAGGCCATACATGGTTAATCCTGGTACAGTTTTTGGAAGATGCCTGCATTTGAGGGCACCAGTGGATACAGCAGCCCCTCAGCAGTTAAATTTGAGATTGGTACAGGAGCCTTATGTAAGAAACCCTTACACCACTCGTGGTGTTTATCTGCCATCTGGTCTGTGGGTTGAGAGTGGGTAATTCTGGCCCATCGTGCTTTTTGAGCTTTTCAGCAGTGAAGACACCTTCAAGGAAGTGGGCTCTGAGGGGAACAAAATCAGATACAGAAAAGATTAGGGAACTGTTGGTAATGACAGGGAGATAAGATCATACCACCCAACATTCACATCTCTCCTGGGAAGTAGTTTAGCATGTGGACAGAACAATGGAGAGAATTGCTATGATGCCATCTGACTGGGAAAATCTGCAAATACATAAAAAATAAACCTACTTCCCATGGTCTGTGGTCTGTTATGTTTTAAATGCCTACTTAATTTTTGCCTGCTTAAATTTGCTTTAGTATTTATCTCAAGATATCTTCTTATTGGTCAGGCACAAGAAAAAATCCATCTCATGGCTCTGTTACTGTTGTTTGGCCCAGTAAAGCAAAGGCAGGAGATTCCTCGTACCTGACTAAAAACGGCAGCATGTAAGGGGTCAACCAGAAATCTTTGTCAGCATTGCTCAAGTTCTTGATAGCTGCCTCTGATGGCACCAGGACAGTGACATTGGCTCCTGCTGGGATGCTGAAGAGAGATTTCTGTTGTCCAAAGCACAAAAATGAACAAATAAGACATGCCTCTGCCACATCTATAGTGCAAAATACACCCAAAAGCCATCCCACCCTCACAGCCATGTGAAAGGGATATGAAGGAACCATCTCCTGGGCTCTCCTGGGCATGGCAATCAGTGAATGCCACAGGTGGTTTAGCCAAAACAGCTGACACCTGATTGCCAAGAGAAACAGCTTTAAGCTCTACCTTCCCAATTCAGTTTTCCTTCAAATACATTCAATCATACCCATAAATCCTTTTTGAATCCCCAACATCAGTCCCTGGGGGAGGGATAAAGATAGCTGCTGCCAAAAGCAAATTTGTATGCAGCAGGTCAGGTGAGCTAAACCTCAAGTCAGAGGCTGTCCACCATAGTGTGTTTCCACAGACTTGATGCAGTCTGTGGAGGGTATCTCTTATTCCCACACTGGAGACAGGGAAGCAGCAATGAGAAAAGGAACAAACAGGCAGTCTAATGTCCCAAAGGATGTTCTTCTGAAAAAAAGTGTTATAATGCTACCCCTTCTTTCCCTTCTGTGCTGTTTTTTGATGGCCAGGAGTTACAGATGGTACCATGCAAATTAAGTGTAACACAGTCCCAGCTTCCTCCTGTGAGAGAAACAAAGCCCCCAAGACACACTCATGACCCTCATTCTACCACAAACTCCAAACTTTTCTATATGCCTACTCTATAACCATTTCTCCTTTGCTTTGTTTTGCTTTGTTTTCTCTAAAGAAAAAGATAAATGGAGTTGCTTGTCCTCTGACCAACTCATTCACAGACTTCACTTCTACAGAATTTACCTGTGTTGGTGTACTGAGGTTTCTCTTACCTTAACCCAGTCATAGAAGCCTGCAAAGTGGGAATTCCTGGCCAGCTCCTTTCAAACAGAAACAACAGAAGGGTTACCTCTGCTGAGCTCAGGATGGGGGAAAGGAGCCCTCTGCAATATCAAATCTGGCAACAAAGACTTTAACATTCTTCTCACTTCACAACCATTACAGACACCATGTATTGTGAAGAGAGATGGGCACTTCTAAAACCAAACTTCAGCCATTAAAAAATATATTTCCAAATAAACTCTTTTCAACTCATCTGCAATGCATTCATGTGTATCAGGGCCAAAATATTGAATCTGCAATGGCCTTTGATATTTCTAATGACTGAAAATGGGCCTGAAAGCTCTGACCTGAAAAACTTTCTGAATAACAAAGGAAAGATGACTCATTGCACAGGACAGGTGCTCCCTGCACAGGAGTGAGGCAGGTTAGAAATTATGGTTTCACTGGCAGTAATTAGTCCTGGCATCACTTCTGTCCCTGTGGCCTTGGAATACACTTGGGCTTCACACTGACGCTGGTAGGAATCAACTCAGGTAAACAGGGGAAAGTAAAGAGAGAGCAGAACCAGTTCTCTCCAGTCTCAAAAAGGCCTCAGACATTTGCTCATCACTAACTTTTAGAATGTCCCCATAGCACGTCATGCCATCCCCAGCATAGCCTTCAGAGCAAACACAGGATCTCTCTCCTCCACCAAGAGGTACACACGTAGCCTGCAAACACAAGGAAAGAAAGAAGAAATTAGAGAGCAAACACAGGTTATGTAGTGTTACACCTATCTCAGAAATGAATTCTGGCCTTCCAAAGGCTGGGCTAGAGTAGCACCCACAAATACCTTCCATCTGCTGCATTTATGGTGGCACTGAGCGTTCTCCTCACACAGCTAAGCCTGGGTGATTGCTTTGGTTGTGTGAACCGACAAAAATCAGAGGATCCATATTTGGAGCACATCAGTGCAGGGCAGTAAGATGACATAACATAAACCTTTGCAATTCTCTCAATTGCTGCTGCAAAACCTGTCAGTGAGCAGGTGAGCCTCCCCTGCCATGCCGGCCTGAGGACAGCTCTTTAACTACTCACCAGGTCATGGCAGCCACCATTGTCCATGAGGCATGGGTTGATGGCATCACAGTTGTGGCCATCGCCAGCATAACCCCTCTTGCAGACACACTTGCTCTGCAAGAAAGAGAGGTTTCAGTTGTATAGACTTACCAGAGCATCCTCATTTACTATCCCAAAAAGGTGTAAGGCAGCAAAACTTATCCTTAATTTATTTTCCCAAGTTTTCTTCCTGGTCCCTCAAGACCTGGAAATGTGGAGTTTTTTTCCTTAGCAGAGCATCATTCTCTATCACAGCACACAAGATGGCTGGTTACTCAAGCACACTGGTCCCTTGCATTGCTTGGCTGTGGGGGTCACTTGAAGATGATGGTTTCCTCCTTTATTTCCAGGTTTTTAGGGAATGACACAGACTTTGTGAATGCCAGAAAGAGGAGTTAATTTCAAAGCTGCTTGCATTCAAGATATCTAGGAGGGCATTTGCACATCTCACCTCACTAAAATCTGCCACAGCTTTTGTACCTTTCTTTCAGTGCATTGTGCAATGCTCCCCATATTCAGTGGGGAGAAACAGCACCCTGACAAGTCTTCTCTCATGTGCACCTTCCTCCTACCTCAACATGCATTGCTCTTGGCCCAGCTCCCTCCACAGACTGTCTGAACAGCTGTGGTCTGGGGACAGGGGGATGCAGCAACTGGTGCCTTAGATCAAACTGTATTAGAGAGTGCAGTCCTGTCCCTTTGCTGCACAAGCCCCAGAATCGAGCAGCAGTCCTGAACACATCAGTGCACCTCACATGCAAGTGCACTGTGATGCTGCAGCTGGTGTTTCTGGCAGAAAACCTCTGGCAATCCAAGGCCACCTTGGAGCAGCTGAGGGAGTGTTAATTCCACCAGCAGGCTGCTTAGCTTGGCTCATACCTGTCCTGGCCCGATGTAGACGCAGTCGGCGTTGAGGTGGCAGTTCCCTCTGCTCTCCAGCATGCAGTTGTCGATGGGCACACAGGCCTTGCCATCCCCAGTCCAGCCCACATTGCACTGGCAGGTGGCAGTGCCAGGGCCTGTACTGGTGCACAGGGCCTTCAGGGGAAGGGAGAGAGAAGGAATTATGCTCAGCAGAAGGGAGAGAGTGCAATGAAAATACAGCAACAAATCTCCTTCCTCACACTGTGGAGAATTTCTTACTGACCATCTCTGATTCCGGCACTGGTTGCAGGGGGTGGAAGCATCTTCTCCAGAAAAGTCATGGAAAACTTCATAATAAAGTGATTCTGGAGACATTTTGTGTTTTACGAGAGGTAGACACTCACAGGACATTCATTTTTATCATGTAAAGCTCTTCCATTACACAATAAGTATTGCCTGAAGAAGAGGACCACATCTCCTGCCTGGATGTCTGGGATGGAATCAATGATAGATGACAGATCTCTCTCAGGAAAAGACCCACTTTGTACCCAGTGCCATCCTATTTTCTTGTATATGGTCCAATGTCTTCTTCTGACTGAAGGGTCTAATTTGTGATGCTGTCTGACTCTTTGGCTGTAATTTCCAATATGAAGCACCACACTCTTTAACCATGGATAAAAATGTAGTGTTGATGGTTACTGGGAATATGAGTTGGATCTCACAGTTAAACTACAGAGAAAGTAACACATTAGAAGACCTTGAGGGGAATATCATTGCAAACCAAAAATTATCTGCACAGCTAATCAGTGTGGCTGATAAAATATCTGGTGTGAACCAGCCAAACTATCCTTGGAGTGTCAGATTTTGGCACCAAACCAAATGATTGACATCTTTACTATGACTATGCCAAGGCACTTGTTAATCCACCTCATCTGACAGACAGGAAAAATTAGCACATAAAATCTGCAACAGTCCCAGGAGTCCTGGATCCCTGCCCTGATTGAGAGGAGCTGCCTCTCCATGCTTCACAGTCTGACCCCACTTCTATTCTGTGAACAGCCTCCCCGTTCTGGCTGAATGCACAGGTCGATGGGCTGGCAGGAAAACCCGTCCCCTTCATATCCATCCATGCAGATGCACCTTAAAAGTAGAAACACAAAAGGGACACAGGTAGAGCAGCCCCTCAAGCAAGCAAGAGTTATTACTAACAGGTTGGCTCAGTTACTCAAACAATCTTCTGCACCAAAGTACCCAGACACACACAGCCCCAGGGGTGGCAGCCAGGTGCCTGTACAATGGCAATGTGCTCTGAACATGCCAGAGACTGACCTTGCTGTGTCATTGAGGCTGCAGACAGCATGCTGGTGACAGTACTGGGACAGCTCACTCAGGCCACAGTTCTTGGATGTCTTGTCACAGAATTTCCCGGTGTAGCCTTCCTTGCAGGACCAGGACTGACACACCCCCCCACTGCCAGGCCTGTTGTCACAGACACCATGGACACAGCCACAATCTGTCAAGGACATGCAGTAAGATCAGTAAGTACAAAAGGTCCAGAATTCACCACAGTTGTAGATTCCCTACTT
>VYXD01010935.1:79209-148221 GCA_013397195.1 Hylia prasina
AATATGGAGAACCCATTTTTTTTTTTTTTTTTTTTTTTTTTTTTTTTTTTTTTTTTACAGAAGGATGTCTGCTGAGACACATCCATCACACAAATCAAGCCTGGTCAGGGCACAGATCCTGTGACTGCCTGTGTTCATGTTTTCTACAGGCTGTAAGAACAGACACAAATTTGAACTATCAAGCTCAAGGTCATTGTCACTATCTTTTGTTTCCTAACAAAAGGAGACATCTAAATTAGGTTGATGCTTCCAAAATATCACCACTGTCATAATTAAACATGCTTTCTCCACTGTTGTTTGAAGGGACACACATGATGACATTTTTATCACTTCTTTCATGATGCTGGCCTTGCCAGAAGGGAATCCAATACACATGAATTTGCACCATTATCCTTGTTCTAAATTTTCCTTTAGTCTCTCCACCAGAGTTACTAACCTTCATCACAGTTCTCGCCGTGCTTGTTTGGGTTTGCACAGATGTGGCAAGCTGTGCCTTTGAAACCTTCAAAGCAGTGGCAGTTGCCATTCCCTTGAATGCCATCACTGCACTGTAAGGAAAACAAGGAAAAAACCAAAGTGATTGAAATGCACAGAAGTGCCAAGGCATTGATATCCATCAAAGGCATTTTGATTCTCGCAGTAACAAACAAGACTTTGAAGAGTGGTGGAAGTAATACAAGATCCCACACAGCCAGAGCTGTGCCCAACAGCCATGAGCTAATTCACACTAAATATGTGCCATTCTCCCTGGATCTTCTGCTACCACCTATGTAGGCTTATCCCTGGAACACAAACTCTGAATTGTACTTATCTCAAGCTACACTCTCCAACCACACTGATGCACCTGCTCATTGCAATGCAGAGGGTTCCTGCACACTTACATTTCCCCGGCCATAACATGGACTAGAAAATCCCCCTGGACATGGCATGCAGTCTGGACCAAAGAACCCTTTGCAGCATCCAGGTTTCTGGAGAAAAAAAGCAAAACTGGTAAGGTGTGACATGACTTAACAAGAATTTCCTAGAGTACTCCTGTGCTCACAATTCTCAGATTCTGCTCCTTGTCCCTGCCACGCAAGGAAACAGCATGTTGTATGTAGCATCTGTGTTTCTTAGGAGCTTCTTCACTTAAATTATTTTTCAACAATGACCCTCTTCCTGCTCACAGCCAATTCTTCTCAGAACAAACCATTATTTTCTGCTTGTTCTGTGACTTCAACACACAGGATGCATGTTTTTAATGAACTTTAAATTCTTTAATAGCACTGGTCCACTCACTCTTACTTTATCCTTGCCCAGGACTGCCTTCCTGTGGAGGGATGTAGCAGTCCTGGATTGCAGGCCTTGTCATGACTGACCAAAGGAAGAACAATCATAATACAAACAATCAGCAGTATTTAATGAAACACCCACAAATCATTCCATAGATTTGGCACTGTGAGAGCTCAGGAGCTGCAGACAAACACGAGGTCCATAAATTCACTAAGGGAGGCTTTCCCAAACCATCTGACAGTGGTTCATAAACAGGATGCAATCACTTCACAGCTTACAGCACTTTCCCTGTGCTCAGCTTCCTCTGGGAGAAATGCTACAGCTGGGACACTCTAACACTGCACCATCATGGCTTCCTACAGCTTGGCTGCTCACAACAGGGATGCTTTATTTTATTTATTTATTGCACTCAGGTTTAATTGAGCTGCCTTCTAACATTTGCAGTAGGTTGGTACACTGTGGTCTCTTGGACAAAGGAAAAGCAGGTAGCTCATTTATGTGGTGGTCCTGGGGACAGCTTTCCTTTTGCTCCCATCCAGCCCCCTCAACTCAGAGTCAGAGCTCTTCCTGGTGAGTGAGGAAAAGCAAGCTGAGCTCCTTTCAGAGGGAACGTGTTCCTCCACCACACTCACCATGATGGTTTGATTGCAGTACCTGGCACACCCCTTCTTCAGGACATTCAGGCCTTGTGGATCATGGATGTAAACACATTCCTTTGGGGAGAGTGTTGATTCCTGCACAAACAAAACAGGCCATTAGCACTGTCACCTTCCCCTTTGCTCTTTTTGCTGCAGAGAGCAACTGTGCCTATCTCTGAGCAGGGGAAGTTCACTGAGGAGCCAAGGTGAACAGCACACAGCTGTGGCAGACCTAGGATGAACCAAGGCACACAGTGGCCTCCTCTTGCTCCCAAGAGTCCCCAAGCCTGAGCCAAGGTGCTGCCCTTTAGTCCTAATAATAGTATCTGTGATAAGGCAGTGTGCAAGCACAGGGGTAGGAAGGGAGGGAGATGAGACAAGGGGGAGATAAGGGTGGCAGGGAGGAGAAATAGAGGGTAAGAAAGAGGGGAGGAAATAGAAGAGGGGAGAAGGGAGGGAGGGAGAGTGAGGCATAGAAAGAGTAAGGAGAGAATGAGAGAGTGAGGGAGGGAAGGAAAAAGACAAAGGTGAGATAAAGAGAGGAGGACATAGGAGAAAGGATTGTAAATAACATTGGAACAATGCCCAGCGACCTGTCTTGAAGCTGGGGACAGGTAGAACTGGGGCCCAGGTGATTCTGACTTTGCCAGCCTCAATCAGAGAGGAAAATGAGCAACGGGTGATTTTGCAGATCTCTACTTCAGACATCCATGCTGAGACAGCATTAGCAAGTTCTCCTGAAAGTCAGATCTCTCAGAGGACACCCAAGAGTTTAAGGGTGGTGAGCACCTCTCTGGCTTTCACAAACAACATCTTGGGTCTGGCCTTCACATTGCGATTTCCTGGAACTTGCTGTTCTGCTAACCTCAGCATGGGAAAACAAACAGCAGCACTCCTCCTTCCTCTGCCTTCAGCTAGCTCTGCTCATCTCTGAATCAACAGGGAACACAGGCCGGGAACAAATTCTTTCTCACCCTCTGCAGAGCAGAAAGGTTGTTGTGATTCTCTGGCTGTGATATGGGCAGAGGCAGTATTGGATGGTACTTGTGGAATTAGGTTTGACTCTGGAGGTGCTCGCAAACCCTGCATGTGAACAGGAAAGCTCTGCCTGAGGCTGAGCAGAAGTGCTAAAAACTGCAAGTCTACAATTTAATTTAGACCAGAACTTCTCACTGTGCTCCACATTGATTCAGCAAGCAGACTCCACAATAAGAGTGCACAGAGCAGTTAGTGGGGAAAGAACTGGGATCACAAAACTTGGATACATACCTTCTAACAAGCCTCTCTACTGGCAGCCTTTCCTGCTCCCTATTTATTTGAAAGTGGCTTGAGTTAGAAATGTCAGTGTGTCTGTCATTATGCAAAGAAATTACAGAAATAACTACAAATATTTACCATTTCCTTACTGCCAGGTGGGCATATGCTGTTGTTGAGGGCCTCACAATCCACACAAGAGCCCTGTTCAGAAAAGAAGAGGCAAAAATGTAATCTTCCAAAAGGAAGCTCTTCTCCATTGCCAAGAATGCTACAGAGCTACTGTTCCCAGTACATATATCCAAAACCTCACAACATGTATCTAAAATATTTAACTGCTATTCGTTTCCACACTCTGAAATGTGCCAAGTTTATCACTTAAATAAAATTTCTCATGTGTCTCAAGGACATGCTTTCACCTGCCTGAAGCTGGGGTCTGTCTGTACTCTCTGAGTTTATCTGCCACTAGACATCTTGCTAGACTGGAAAGCAATTTGGGCATCCAAGCAGCAAGACTCACTGAATGAGCAAGTTATGTGGACCCTCTGGCCCCTTGGGATTCTGTGTCTCTCCAGCCTCATCTTCTTTCCTCAGTAACCTACCAATGATCAAACTGGGGAGCAAGCACCTCAAATAAGGTATATGAAACAGTTCACGTGAGAATATTGCACAGTATTTGTAGGTCCTGCTATTGAGTAGGTCCTGCTTGCCTCCTGTCCAGGCTACAGGACACCAGTGCTGACAGAGGTGGGAACAAAGCACTGTCAGCTGAGTTAGCAACTCTAGTGGGAAGAAGAACAAGTAAAGGAAAAGGCAAATGTACTTTGGAATCAAAGGTAGGATGGGTGCACGGAAAGAACAACAACCTACAAGGAACATTTGCTGATTATCACGAATGCAGTGCCAAGTGCAAGCAGAAGAAACACTGGCGATGCTGCCAAAGTTCACACCAGGGTTCATACACAGACCACATTTCCCAAATGCAGTTTACACAGCCTGCTTTTGGCCCTCCAGGTGAGTGTGGGGTGCACAGCAAGTGCCAGCTGTGCTTGAGCACGAGAATGGGAGAAACTGACTTACCATCACAATCTTATGTTGCTCTTCATTGCATCTGTGAGGCAAAATGGGAATGATTGAAGGAGGGATGAAGATGCCATCCAAAGTATGAATAATACCATTTGAAGCCACAATGTCTCGCATGTTTAAGGGGATCCCTGATTTATCCATCAGAATTCTTCCCTGATGCAGAAACACAGTTTTAGCCTATTAGACAGGATCAACTATATAAAGCCAATGTGGGAAACAGATGGTTCACAGCATCAAGGGCAACCACACAAATGGTCAAGCCTCTTAGTGGAGTCACATATTGGATAAGAAGCAAACTAATTAAATGGTCTCATTTAAGTCTAGTTTTTTAAGCAGAGGAAGAAGCAACTTGGCTGAAAACACATTGTTCAGAACTACTTGCAGACTTTCTTCCACCACAGAAGGGTTTGCCCCAGAGGCTTTTGATTCACACTTACATCTGCACTAATGTTGATGTCAAGTATCTGGTTAGCCATTGTAACGATGTGTGGCATCATTATCAGCTGCTCTACAGTCACCTGAAATAAAAGACAAGGCGGTGGTTCTGTGAAAAACAGGGTCATTTCAGAGCAGCTTACAGAATCCTTCCTTGACTCCTGCCACTTAAAAAACTTTTCAAGAGGACTGAACATTTACATTTCATGAAATACCTTAAAAACAAACAATGGGTCAGAGGGTAATGCAGGACTTTGTGTGAACTGTTTGCTGAACCACAAACACAGCAGTGCTGGTGGCAGCTGCCTTGGTTTTCATTCCTTGTTTAGGTAACTGTCCAACACAGCTGAAACCAAGTCTCTCTGACAGTGTCTCTCACTAATACAGCTGCAAGTAGGGTCAGACTAATAATGGTTTTTTCTAGGACATAGTCAATAAACAATGCAAGTTCAGCCAGAAGCAAAATAGAGAACATATTTTGACTGAAAAAATAAGCTTAAAGGCAGAAAAAAATGTAAACTGTAGCTTCTGTACTCAGAAACTTAACGATTTGCGTAGAGAGTTCTGAGAACCAGGACAAGTGTGATTTTTGTGTCCTGCAGCAAACTCTGCTGGACACTATTTTCACTGTAAAGGCCATCCAACTAGGGAGGACCAACACTCCAGTATGGATATGGATTCTTGATGGAGAGGACAGCTGTCCCTCTTGGCGACTCCTTTCATGGCAGACATTTTGCCTCATCAGATCCTGAGTCGCATCTTTGCTCGTCCAGAGGAAGTCCAAGAAGCAGCAACTGAAGTCATCAACACTGTGACCTCTATGCCAGACAAAAGAGTTGATAAGATGTTGGTCTGAAGGAGTCTGGGGTTAGAGCTGCCTGCCTTACCGCTGCTGAAGTGTAGATGTGATGTTTCACCAGTTCCTGAAGCTTATTTATGCCCTAAGGAAACAAGAGAACATGAGAAAAAGTTACCCCTTCAGTGCTCAGGAGGAAGAGGAGGCAACTACATTTTCTTCTAATCAGTTATTGACAACGCCAATGCTTATAGCAGTGAATTCACTTGGTGAATAAGTTCCTTCATTTTCCCCTGCCCAAAGCTGGGGTCAGGAATGAAAGTCAAACACCAGATTTAAGCAATCTGGCTGACCGTATTTCTCACTGCAAGTTCCCACTCTCAGCACTTGCTTCTCTCCTAAAGCCTTACAGAAACAAAGACAAGGTTTAGCCACCCCCAGGAAGAAAATTTTCACCAGCAATTAGATCCATTACACAAAGTCATTCCAGCACAGCCCAGTGCAACTCAGCCAGCTCAGGATGTCTTATGGTGCTTTGGGCTCCCACCTCCGTGAAAAGATAAATGAGCCTTCCATCTCTCAGCCTATCCACACCATCATTGCTGGGTACAAAGACAGTGAAGGGGCCTGGTCCATCCAGTATTGCAGGCAGGCCACAGTTCTGCAAAAACAACAGAAGATTTTGTCATGGATCTAACACGGGTTACTGACAGGGGTCCACCAGGAAGTGAGAGGGAATATTAACTCACTAAAGGCAGAGCTGTTGTAAAGCAAAATGTGCACGAGGCAACTGGACACAAGGGACAGGTGCATGACATAACAGAAGTGTAAGTACCACAAAACCACAGCTAGGACAATGGAGCCACTGGTGGGAATGCAGCAAATATGAACAAGGGAGTCCTGGGCTAATGCTCCCTGCATGCTTGAAACACACAGAGACTAAACTGTGGTCAAGAACTAAACACGCTTTGGAGAACAACTCTCCAGGGACAAGGGGAAGGGGATGTGGGGAGGAAGATGGGAAAGACGCATGTACCCTTGCTGCTTGTGCCAAATCCCCTAAAGATGTGAAAACGCCAGTCTTTTCCATTACATTTGCTTAGGTAAAGCAAGAAAATAAAAAGAACAAATGACACAGAATAAAACATCCAGAAAGAAAGCCAAACCACTGAGGTGTATTTAAATGTTATTCAAAATTCCCCCCAAATCAGCAGCAGGTTTGGTACAGCAGCAATAGCACAGCTCCCTGGGCAGACACAAACTTGCTTACCTCCAGTATAGTTTCAAATCTACTGAAGATCTCCATTGAAGCAAGGATCTCACCAATGGTTTTCTGCAAGAGATACAAAGAGGAAAAACATGGCTGGGGCTGAAGCCAGCTCTGAGGACATACTTGAATGCCCAGCTTGTGGTTTGCATATAAAGATTTACAGAAGACCATCATCCTCAAAGAAATGGACACAATCTAATGATTATTTCTTCTCATTTAACACACAGACAACTTTTTGATTATAATTTCAAAATCCACTAAAGGTGGATTCATTTGAATTTTATGTGAAAAATGCTTTTCAATACTTGTCCTGTAACATATATATTCTGTAAGATACAGCTGAAGAAGAGGTCATTTGCTATGATTTTATTAATGAAAGTAGAATTCTCTTCTCATCCAAGCACTATAAAAGCATTATTGCGAGATTTTTATCTGGCTTATGCAGTACTATTAGCTACTTTTAAAGGTATTTTAATAATGCCTAATAGGCCTTATCAGGGCTGAAAACAAAATAAATAGCCTTTTAAAAAAAGCCTCACTGATTTGGAAGATTTATGACAAAAATTACTTTTTATAAAGTGCTTATTCTGCTGTCCTGTAAAAAGAAGAAGAAATATGAATGCTTCTGTACCTGTGGGTTTCTGAGGTTGTCAGTGCTGGTTTTTTTCCTGAGGCTGTTGACAATATGTATGATGCCATTGGCTGCTGGGAGATTTGATTGCAAGATGTTGTACAGTTCCCCCGGCAGGTCTTGATACCGGAAAGATTTGATGTATGTCTGAGTAATAATAATCAGTAATAATCAAGGTTATTTCCTTGTGGTACATCTGTGTTACTATGATACAGCTATAAATCAGTCTTTATGGGTCAGCAAGAGGAAGGCACAGCGAGAGTTACTCTTGAAAAAGTAAATGTAAGGGATGGCTTGGGTGTAAGACAAGCTCCCATCCTACTCGAGTTTGGATGATGTTTTGATCCTGAGTGGTGTTTTTAAGTCTTAATACAGAAAAAAAAGACCTCACCTGGGACACCCTGCTCCAGAAGTAAGTTTGAGTGTGAGCAATGCTTGATCACAGCTCTGGATCACAAAAGGTGCCCTGGCCACCACATAGCTGATTTGGAGGCAATCCTGGAACTACAGTTTTGACTGCAGCTTTTATTGACTCACTGTGCCTACAAGGAGTCTTCACAACAAAGCCAGAGGAGTCAGGCTCACTGACTTACAAGGCATGTGTCTGGTCCTTCCACTTTAAATGGATCCATGCACTGAAGCCTGGTGTGTGAGGGTGTCCCAAGCTAACCTACAAACTAAGCATCCAAGTCTTGGTGCTGCAGTCATGACTCAAGTTCAGGGAAGCACAGCTTTCCTGTGCTTTTCATTTTACCATGTGCATTTTTAATTGCTCCTCCCTGCCCTAAACTTCAGTTCACATCACTCAGGACTCTGAAACAAAGGAAGGGGAGTGCAAACTTACCAGATCAAAAGGCGCCTGAGTAAACAAACAGGAAAGAATTTTAAAAGGAGCATTGACACACTCAGTTCGGATTCCCCTGCTCCCAGTAGTGCTTTGCCCTTTTGATGTATTATGACCTAGACCTCAAGGCCAAGGCTGGATCCTCAGAGAGGAAACACAGGGCTCTGCCCCTTGGCCACCTGTGAGCTTGCATGCAGGAAAGGTGCAGGATGGACAGAGAGAGCAGTGGATACCAGGAAATGTGAGTCAGTTGGAAAAAAGAGCCTTCCATATCAGAACACAACAATGAAAACTTCTTTGCTAGGAGGACTAAGGAAAATAAAATAGAAAGAGGGGAAAAGAGAAACTAGAAGAGGAAATATTCAGCATGTGGCTGTGTCCAGCCATATAAACTCCAAGGGAACATTCAGTCTGAAGGGAGAATTTGTTGCCTCTTCCATGTCAGCAGCCATATTGTAGCTGCTGATGGTGTAGGGAGAAGGTCTCTTCTCCAGACCACAGTACATATAGAGAATATGGAAAGACCATTCACGTCAGATTCTTGGTTGTCTGTGAGATAGGAGATGTGGTTGCTTGGGGTGCCTGGTCTTAAATCACCTTGCTTTAGACTGCACAAAGGAGCTTCTTGTTTTGATCACAGGAAAAGGTTTTCTTGTGGACAAAGCCCATCAAGGAAACCATGCTCAAGCTCCAGCCTGTCCTATGTAAAAACAGGCCCAGGCCTTCAGGAGATTCCTTACGTGGCTAGTGAATGTCAGCTGATGTCCTGACAAGGTCCACATAGTCTTGGTTTTTATCATGTCGTCTATCAAGTGCAGGCCAGGAACAATGTGCATCCTGCACAACTGCTCAGCAACAGTGTCCTTTGGGGAGGAAAGTCCACATAAAAAAGAAAAATTACATGTTCTTTCAAAAACTTCATTTACCACACCACCACCTTTCTCCCAGCTAACACACACATAGAAATACTTAGCATACAACACTGAGCTTTCCTCTTCTTTTTGATTGACTGGAGTGGCACTCTGGCAAAACCCTTCTATTTGTGTACAAGAGGGAGACTGATTCACCTGCAAGTGACTTTAGAGGAATCCCCTGGACAGAATCTAGTGGACTTGGACAAATTAAAAAGTATTCTTGCATGGTCCATATTATAAATTTGCTGAAGCTCCCCAAGTGCAATCTTTGCCTATGCTGGACAATGTAGATGGTCTAATCTGCTGAAATTACATTTAGTTTCTTCCTTTCTTCTCTGGGCTTACCATCATAGGTATTTTTTAGAACAATCTTCTGTCAATACTGGAACTGATCCTTGAGGGAACAGGTGGACTAGGTAATTTGGGGGCCTCTCCTGATATATTTTCTATGGATCCTGAAGTTACTGTTTTTGACCATAGGTTGAAATTCCAATATTTTGGTGTAATACTTGGCGTCTTTTGAAAATCACACCCCCAGGTAGTAAAAAGCCACTTAAAGTTTTAAAAATAGTCATACATAAGAGGTTTGAGCTTTGCAAGAAGAATGACCAGAATGTCACTTCCTGACATTAAAAACAAAAAACCAAACTCTGTCAGTATTGAAGAAAGAAATAGAGGTTTTTAAAATAATGTGACGGATGTAACATCCTCTATAAGACTGCAACTTAACCAGACAATGAAAAATATTCTCAAGAGATAATTTCTATAAATAGTGCACACCAAAGTTCCTCTCTTGTGTCAATCAGTTTTTACAGGCTGCAGAGCTCAGGCGGGAAAGAACCTTAAGACAAAAATTTGCTAAAACCAAGAACACTTACATTGAACTCCATTCTATCAAGAATGGGAAGAAGGGATGGTACAAAGACTGTGAAGGGCCCATATTTAGTCAGCAATGCTGAGCACCCAGAAGCTGTGAAAAGAGCGTTAGGCAGTGACAGTTTAGCCACAGCGATAAACATTCCTCTTGTTAACAGCACAATTCAATCCACACATTACCAGCCTGGTACAAGCAACAAGTATTTATAAGGAAGCAGAGGGAGTTTGGTACTGCTACCCTGCCCCCAGCTTGCTCCACCCCCCAAGCAAAATAAAAAAGCATTTACCAAACATTTTCTTGGCGACATTTAGCTTCCTAGTAAACCTTCCTCGCAAATTATGCTGATTTATCTCACCCAAGAGATCTTTATAGCAACTTCTCCCATCTCCAATCTCCCATTCTTTACACACACAGCTATGAGACAAGGATGAAACATAACAAACCATTATAAATCAGTTTGCAAGACATTCAACATTACTAAGTAGAACAACACCTCAGTATCTGCACTTGGAAGACCAACCTCAGCTCTAAGATCTTAGAACCATAAAATGGTTTGGGTTGGAAGCAACCCAAAACCCCCTGCCGCCCCTGCCATGAGCAGTGACACCTTCCACTAGAACAGGTTGCTCAGGGCCCCACCCACCCTGGCTTTGAACTCTTCTAGGGATGCAGGTAAGGGCTGAGTAAATTCTGCCTAAAATGAGTGACAGGAAAAAAGATGCACATTTCTCCCAGGCAAGCCAATTTGTATCTACCCAAAGAGAATGGAGATGCTATCTCAGATACAAACAACATAAGGATTTTCTGTTCTAGAGTTCAGGGTACAAATTGCCACAATATAATTATTGACACCTTTCTAATTAAATATTTAGTCAGTTGTAGTAATTTCAGCATCTGAAAATGTGAGGTAATGCATTAAACCCACAGGGTAAGTGACAATCTATCAAACAACCCCTGTGTGACCCTTGGCTTCAGTGAGAAGCCAGCCCAAGCACATCAGGTAGCTACAGTTCATCTGGAACTCACTGAGGGGCCCAGACAGGTTAATGACTTTTCCAGAAAAGCTTATCTACATGTGAAAATCTCCGTCCTGGTTCACACGGATTTGTAGTCATCACTCAGAGACTACCAAAGATGTTTTTTCCCGTTTGGGCTTTGTCCAAGTATCAGCTCTGCTCTTTCTGTTTCAGCCATGCAAAGACATGCGACACAGGGGAGGAATTTGACATCACTCCAGCCTCAGAGGGCTCAGTGCCAGCTGCTGGGGAACAGATCTGTAAGGCAGGGACTGTGCTGAACACTGTGTTCTGCACTGTACTAGCAGATCTTCAGAAAGGGAAGCCACTGGGTTTCAGTCTTGGCCTGGAGCACACAATGAGCAAGTGGATGCTAATAATTTTAGCAGCATTGGAGAAGGAAGGATCAAGGAGATGGGATTGATCTTTCCCTCTTCAGTGTCTCAGAGAAGCTCTACCTTTTCTTGAAAACACAGAAAATTCTCAGTGAAGCTTTCTCTGGTGTTTGAGAGGCCATTATGCAAAAATGATCCTCTATCCACCATATTTCTCATCTAAGGAGTACAAACTTGAAGGTGTTTTGCTCCAAAGGACTACATGAGGTCTGGTGTTTCTTCACTCAACTTCCCCCTTCTCTGTCACCCTGCAACTCCATTTATTGCTTACAGGCCTGACTAGGAGAAGAGACAAAGTCTTATTCCTCAGAAGCAATTGTGTGCAAATGTGAGCAAACAAGTCCCACATCTCCCTTTAAAGGATTGATTATTAACTTCTACCACAACTAGCTTGGGGAGCTACGAATACAGCCCACATCACAGAAGAATCTGCCACCCCAGATTTAAAGCATTTTGTCATCCACGTGCAATAATTTACAATGACTATGTAAAACTCTACTTCCAATAGGTTTGTTACAAACAGGTTTTTCTCAAAGGGTGACTCTGGCTTGTACTCCTGAGATCAGTTTCTTCAAAATTCAGCTCATTCAAAACAAGTTTCCATTCTAGCTGCAGAATAAGCTTCTTTGCTTGCAGTTTTCAAACTGGCTTACCTAGGAGTCCCCTGAGAGTTAATTTCACACATGGCAGTCACGTCGCAAAGATGCTGCCGGCAATCGCTGGGAAATGCCAAACACTCAGATGAAGGAGATCTCCTACTCATCCCAGGCTTGCAAACACAAGTTGCCTAAGGGAAGGCAACACACTGATCATAGAGCATCATTCACCACCATCTTTTACCCTGTGAGTTATCCTACAAAAGAGCTGTCTGCTTTCCCTTTGCAAAATCTGAGGTGAGGAGAGCAGATTTGACTAACACATTCATCAATTCATGTGAAGAACTTCTCCCCTGGCCATTTTTCAGACCTTGGCTGTTATTGTCCTTACCTCTCCTGGACGTCTGTAAACACAAACTGTAGAGTTTTCTGGGCAGCCTCCATTGTTGTCAACACAAGGGTTGATGGGATGGCAAATCTTTCCATCTCCTTGAAATCCTTCTTTGCAAGTACATTCATATGTACGTGATCCAAGAACTTTACATACAGCAAAGGGGGAACATGGAGAAGGAGCACAAGGATCCTGAGCTGCAATTAAAGAGATTAGAGGTGAGCAGAACCAGGCTTCTCTTTTCAAAACAGCACGTAATGCAGCACAGCACTGCAAGGCATGGAAAGAATGGAGCATAAGAAATTTCTACTATTAAATTTCTAAAACTTCACAGGGAAATGAAATCATTCCAAACAGAAGACATATGGGGGATTTTATTCTGAGGAATTTGGATGGCACATTTTCCATGTTATTTCAGTAACAGAAGTGTGAATGACAGAGGATGCTTGGATTGATTCTGAATTTCCATTATATCTGAGGATACATGAAACTGCAGTTTGGTCAGCAAAACCTGTAAAGAGCCAGTGAAAACAGCTATCCATAGCTAGTTGATCACATGCATCTTATCAACATTCTTTGAATGAAACAAATTCAAAAACTTAAATTTGAAATCAGTGAAGAATTCCTTATTATTTAATCAGGTTCAGACTCACCAACATCCTGCTGTCACTATTTAGTACATAATTATAAGTGAGTGCCATATGGAACATGCAACTCAAATTCACTTCTTGCTTTTATGACCAAGTGAGAGAAGAGCCAAAAGCTTAGCTCTTAATCTTACGGGTATTCCTGAAAAAATGGGTTTTAAACCTCTGCAGTGAAATAGGCATTGTGTTCACTAATCAAACTCCTCTGTAGATACTAGTGTGACAGGATTTTTTCTAAGTAGAACCATCTAGGGTCACAGAGAAGTTTCTCACCTTGGCAAGTGCTGCCCTGTTTTCTGTAGCCCAGCTTGCAGTCACACACAGCTGTTCCATCCCTCACCACACACTCGCTGTTGGCCTCGCACGTCACGCCTCTGCAAAGGGGGAGCTCTGCAGTCACACAGCAAAGAGAGTTTCCCTTAGAGCATATAGGTCACTGGTAGAAGATATAATTCACTGTCCTGGTTCTCTGAGTCACTCCAGGACATTCACCTTACAGAATATCTGGAAATAAAGGCAAATGTGGTTTCCGAGGACCCCAAACTGGCACAAAAGCCAGAGGATATGAGCAGTGCAGGCAGATTGAAGTTCCTGGCAGCCTAGGTAGTCAGGTCTCCCAAGGCTGAGAGGAGGGATCTGGCTGGTGCCCAGAGAAAGAACAGAGGCATACAGAGATGGTATCTTAATACCATCTTAACCCCTGTCACAAAGTGGGGAGTAGACCCCAGCTCTTCCCTCTATCTCGATCTCCAATGCTCAAATCATCTTAATCATCTTTCCTCTACATTCCCAACCTATTCAGTGCCTCCCTGTCCCTTTAAGGACACCCAAGCTGTCCTAGGTTAAAAATGTAAGATATGCCCAAAGTATGTATTCTATCACCATCTTCATGAGGTGTTGGAACCAGGTGGGGCAGTGTTTCCCTTATCTTCTGCTAATGGCCCATCAATGCCTTGCCCCATGACTCATAGATAACTCCCTCTGGGAGCTGTCTCTGTTTAATGGGCCATCAAGGACCCATTACATGACTCACAGAATGATATCAGTCCATTGTGAGATGCTCTGCCCAGGGGGAGGAGCCAAGCATTCCCACCTGGATATAATCTGGGGTTTGGGACAGCATAGCCAGCCTTTCCCCCACTGGATTCACAGAGGACAAGAGCTACCAGACCTTTCTACAAGACCACTGCTTCGAGAAGACCATTTCATCTGGACTGCTACTACCACTCTGACTAACAGGGTGTCAAGTTGTATTCTGACTCTGTCAGTGGTATTTTATACTATTGAATTTTTTTTTTATTTTACTTTCTTTTACTATATTTTACTTCTTTTCTTCTTATTAAATTGTACTTCTGACTTGGAGTCTCTCATTGGTTTTGCTTTCAAATCATCTTAACCCTTGTCACAAAGTGGGGAGTAGACCCCAGCTCTTCCCTCTATCTCGATCTCCAATGCTCAAATCATCTTAATCATCTTTCCTCTACATTCCCAACCTATTCAGTGCCTCCCTGTCCCTTTAAGGACACCCAAGCCCATATCATAGGCCTGCTTTCCCAGCCCCTCTGCAGCTACCACTGTGTTTACCTTGGTCACACCTGGGGCCTGTGTAGCCTCCATAGCACGTGCAGCTCCCATTCCCAGTGACACCGCTGTTGCATTCCCCGTGCACACAGTCACACTCTGCAAGGGAAGTCCAGACAAAGCTTCAGCCCTTCGTCTGCCAGGAAATGCACAGGGCTCCAGGAACACACTGGCCAGCGGCCGTGGAACTTGGCATCCTGATTTCCCACCCATAATCCACTAGCTCCTTTTAAAATTTGGCCATGCCAGTCAGAGCTTTGAGAGGGTAAATTGCATGTCCTGGGCTCAAGAAGATGAGGTAAGAGCAGCCCTGAATGCAAGACCTAGATCAGCTTTTCAGGCATGTGTTTTAACACATGAACACAACCACCAAGGTCACAGCTGTCTCACCTGTGTGGACACAAGGAAGCAGGAGCTAGACAAAAAGGGCTCCTGTAACAGCCAGTTATGGGCTGCACTGCTCATAATTCACTTCCCAAAATGCCACACATGAGAGTGTGTAATCATTTTTTTATAGAGGGCAGCAAGGGAGAAGCTGGGAGACAAGTGGAGCTGTTATAGGAGCCTGAAAAACAGTTGGGAAGTGAATATGGGTTGTTTCAGGGACGTAGGTAATGGCCTGGCTAGAAAGAGAGAGGAAAGTGAGATAGCCCTGGTATGGAGAGAGAGAGAATATGGAAAAATGGACTGTTTGAGTGAGCGACTGAGAATCATATTTAATGGGACAGCGCAGAAGGGCACAAAGACATAATGCCCAGACACCTGCTATTGAACACTGCCAGCTCTCTGCCACTTTTGCCCTCTCCAGCACCTTCCTCACTCAACCTCTTCCTACTCCTTCCTTGTTTTCAGTTATTTTTGTGGAGGTTTCACTTGAATGACTTGTTCTTACCTGACTGACAGTCTGGGCCAAAACGATTTTGATCCCGGCAATTCTGGCAGCCGTACCCACTGTATTGCTCCTAGAAGGGCCCCAAAATGTGCCAGATATTATTTTTCTGTATCACTCTATTGTTTCACACATTATTATAGTTTAAAGTCTCTCCCCATTTTTGATTTTCAGTGACATCTGAAGCAACACAGTGAAGAAAACTGATTTGTTCAGTGCTCCAGGACTAACCAGCCCCCATGGCAAAGGAGATGCCAGCGTAAGCTGACACGCAGAGGACATGCAAATGCCAGGAAACTCTGGTGGGCACTGAGGAAATAATGTTCTAATTAGAGACAGACAAGAATATTCCAGTGGGCTCCTGATACTTCTCTGAAAAAGGAATCTGGGATTCATTAATACCAGTGGGATTTTTACATTGATTTTACAGGGTTCAGGGACCTCCATATATTTTAGTTGATATAAGGTGTCTTTGAGTTAAATACAAAATCAGCTTTTCTCAAAAACAAGTCCAAGAGGTAGGATTTGAGCTGTTTATTAAGGATGCTGTAGAAATATACAGTTTATCAGGGGAAGTTTCATGTCTGACACTGATTCATTCCCCTATACATTTTAGAAACATCGCTCTATTCAATTCAAATGTGCAGGAATTGTTTAGTTGTACTAAGTCTGGAGTGGTAAAGAAAAATGAAAAAAAATCTGCCCTAAATTCTCTTTCTCATCTCTCCTTCTTTTCCTGAGAGAGGGAGCCTCTGCCTACCTGGGTACAGCTCATTAATAGCCAAATGTCTCAGGGCTTCTTGCAGCCACAGACAGGCATAATTATTTCAACTGATCAGGGGTTAAATGAATGCAATTCTTTCCTTATTTCACCCTTGAGATTCTTCCCAACTGACACCATCGCCAACAGTGTTTTAGTGCTATTGCTGAGAACACAAATGCTGCAGGAAAACCACAGACACTGATGCTGGGATGAAAGGAGCTGCAAATGGCCTTCCAGGCAGAGGGGCAGCCTCCACCCACCTGCACCTGCACAGGCACCACACAAACAGCACCCTCTGACAAAGCACATCACCCTCAGAGTAAATCATGCACTAACCTTGCAAACGCAGGTCCCATTTTGCTGTATACCATCCAAGCATGTCCCATGGCCATTGCAGGGATTTTCTGAGCCACCTGGACACTCTAGCAAGTAAGAGACAGGACAGATTAAATTGAAGATTAAATTGAACAACCAGCGCCTTTCCATCTCCTCCTGCCCTAGTGGGGGGGAAAACAAAGGCCTCTTCACCAGCAAATTATCCAGCACACTTAACACTGGCCCAGAGGTGAAAGGTCTAAGGAAAAGTGCCAACAAGCCATAACTAAATTTCAACAAAGGCACTGAAACATTTTTTGAGGTTGGGCCACTGCTGCCAGCAGCAATGAGAGGTGAGGGCAGTTGTGGAACTAGGAACAAACAGGAGCCTGCTTTGCAAAGACACTGAGCATTTTCAGCTCTCTTTGACTTCACAAAGAGCTGGAAGTGTGCCCAGAAAAACAGAGTCCTCACATCTTTAGAGTGGGTACCTCCAAATTCTGAGGACTATTTCTGGTAGTTCTGAAATCTGTGATTTCTCTGATGAAACTGGTTGCTCGTTCAAAGCCAGTATGAGAACAGGCTCAAGCACTCAAACAGTCTCCCATTTTCTGCAGAACTGGAGGGGGTCTTTCCATATTCCGTCAGACAAACGTGTGAGAAATGTTTAGTTTGGTAGATCTTGCTTTCAAATTTTTGAGACAGGACAAAACAAATTCTCATTACGTGGCATAAATCTGAGTGTGAGTTTTAGGATGGTTATTTTCACCTTGGGTTGGAATTGCTAAGTATTTTCTGTGGCTGAACAGCTGACTAACTCCAGACTATAGAGCAGCACACGTGGCACACGCGCTGCAGACAACAGGGATATCAGAAAGATCTTCCTCTTCCTTTGGAAACTTTTGTAAAGAGGAACAAAAACATCCCTTTCCAAAAGTTTATTTTTATAGAAGAGACAAAAGGAAGTTCCACCACAGGAGGTTGTGTTATGTGTTAAATGTAAGGAGATTCAACTCATCTGGAGCAGAGATTATGTGTTGAACAGACAGATATGCTCCCAGACAGATAATGGAGACCCTGTGAGTGTTCAAGGGATAATGAAAATTAATCGCTTCAATATATATTTAATGCCTCCTATTAAAACTGGTTTGACCTGTTCAACAGCTGGAGGTTGTTCTAAAACCCCCAAAACTTACCGTAGCACTCTGTACCCCAGAATCCTGGACAGCACTTTCTCTCCTCAATTTCCTTCTTACAGATGTGATGGCACCCTGGCAGGGAAAGGGTATTTTCTCCTAACTTGACAGAGTATCTTAAAAAGAATAATCCAAGATTATGATTATACCACAAATCCAGCACAGGCCTGCTGGAGGGTTTCTAGGCAATCACACTGTAGCACCCTGAGCTCTGAAGGGAAGGAAGGGCCCTCATCCCCTGTTCCATGCACACACACAAGAGGTTTCACTCCAGTTATGTCTTCTCTAAAGAGTCCCATTGATTTGAGCCTCAAAGATTGGTTAGAAGAAACCTGTCAGGGACTGGGCATGAGACAGGATCTTGCATCAGGATGGAAACCTTGGGTCCTGAAGGGTTAAACAGCACAGAAACAAGTTAGGATTTCCAGGGTGACTCATCATTTGACTTCATGTCTAAAACAAGTTCAAAAGAACAAAATCTCCTTTCAGGACTCATCCTTTTCTGTCTTTTTCTAAAGATTCCAGATCAAAATGCTGTAAATTTGGATTTAATAGCTGTATTATTCACAGATTCTCTATTAAATCTTGGACAAATGCCTTAAATCCTTCAAAGAAGCATCTTCTTTTCACTCCATCATCTCTCCCCTCTACACACAGGGTGAGTCCTTGGTGGCAATGCCTCTTGTTCTGCACGTACACACTACAAAACTATTCTTGGATCTGTCCAACAACCACCACAAGAGCAGATAGCACACAGAAAAGCTGCATAGACTCAAATTATTCTTACACTTTATTTTATTTTTGGCACCACATCCTTCCCAAAAGGAACTTGGAAATTGTCTCAATAGCATTGCTGCTTTGGCTTCCATCTGACTCCTGTTGTGTGCAAAAACTGCTATAAACTGCAAAACTGCCACCACTATTTTAAAAGTATTTTGAGGCAATCAGACAAAGAGCAGACAATGGAGCTGTATATTAACAGTTAACATTCACTGTTGAACACAAACACAATAATCTATAGTGTTCCATTTTGCAAAAGCCTCCTAGTAAATTCAGTTTTCCTTCATTCTTTTCCTACCAGCCAAACTCAACAGAATATGAGCAAGGAACACATGAACAAGCAATTGTCATAAAATGAACTAGGAAGGTTAAAAGTTCAGAGGATTAGTGCTGGAAGCTGGGAGGATATACAAGGGGAACTATCATTACATTATTTTCCTAATAAGCCACTAAGGAATTCTGGGTCTGAAACAGGTTTCTGTGCTAGACAGACCTCTGTTCAATTGCTACAGTGGGATTAGCAAACTCAGGTTGTTTAGGGCAAACTAAGAGGTTATTGTAATTTAATTTGCTCTGTGTATATAGAACCTGCCCAGAAAAAGTCCGTGGGATTTGCAAGGAGACAGAAGCAACAATAATAGGGGCCATAAACCCATATGAAAACAAAATTCTGTGGACCTTTACAGCTTTACATGTGTGCTCTCCTGAAGACACACACTACTCCCTACATAGAAGGGCTACATCAAAAGCATGACACAGTTAGGAAATAGGCCTTACCTGCAGCCCCTCACCCCTGATCTTTGGGTGATCTTTAACCAGCCTCTTGGACACAACATTTTAGGCACTGCAGCACAAGAAGTACACGCTGTATTCAAGACGAACATCGTCTTGACATTGCATCGCCTGGATTCTAACTTAAAAAGAAAAAACAGAATGGAAATAGCCCCAGATTAAACTGTTATCCTAGGCACTTATCTTGCCAATCTTGTAATATCTTTATCAAGTTGCACCATTTGTTGTATATCACTGGAGAGGGCAGTGGCCAGTGCAACTGCTGGGAGGTAAAACACACTCCCATGGACTAAACCCCCCTGCCATGGTGCTGCATGCTTGGATCCACCTGGATCTCAGCTGGAAGCAACAGGGCAGATCACAGCTATCTTATCCTTCCCCTACGACCCACAGGTAAGAGTCTATTTCCAAAATAATCACAGCTCTGCACTTCTAATTTCAGCTGATCTTTTACAAACATATGGTAGTGGTGTGTGAGGACAAGCCTTAAATGAAAAACCTTTGCCAGAAGACACTGAATTAAAAGGCAACACAGCATTTATCTTTTCCGTGCCGCTGATAAAATCCAGTTCATTGCTCTTCCATAGGTCTGCAGAGCTGACTGTATTAGTTCAGTCTATTTCCCAGACCCAGGAGTTGCTCACAGAAATATTTCTCATGGCAACTGTCTGTGACGAGGCACAGGGCAGTGGATGGAAAGGAAAGGTGTTCTGCACCTCTCTGAACACCTTGATGCTTTGACTCCAGGTAAGAAGGACTCCATTAACAGTGGTATGAAAGTAGGACTCTTGAATATATCACATGGCTGGTGAATAAGTCAGCAAAGTCCTTCCACCCAACCAGAATAACTTTAGGGGTTTAGTTTTCCTCACAGGGCTTTCCTGCACCCCTGCACAACCTTGCTTCTCCAAGTGAAACACAGGTGACAAAGTACAGCCTCAGAGTGAGTGATCATCATCACCTGCCAAACAGTCATTAAAACTTGTGACTTTGCTCCAAAAGTATTTCCTTGAATTTCTAAACTTCTGGAAACAAGCAGCTGCATAGAAACCTTTGGTAATTTTGCAAAAAGACAGTATTTGCCACTGCTGATGACAGAGCAAAGTTGGGAGGCATGAGCTGTGTATGCCCCAGAAGGTCATTGACTAGAAAAAACCCACAGAGCTCATTCCAACTGTGCCTCTACAGGTACTGTATTTTCTGAAAATAAAAACATTAGATCAAATTTTGGGAGGAGGCCTTGATCTGGAATTTTTAAGCCAATTCTGAACAATGCTCATAATGCAGCAGCCCTCCTGTCCCCAGAACTCCTTGTTTTTAATTCTCATCAGCAGTCTCAGCTTTGCTTCCTCTGAACTTAAGCCCAAATACATACGTTTGCCTCAAGGCAAGGGAGGAAGTTCCCATCAGTTATCAAGAGCTCAGGAAGGCCCTCCCAAGTGATTAGCAGCAGAATCTGTCAGCAAAACCTCCTGAGAGATAACACTCATGTCTCAAGTCCACAGGGACATGTCCCTGGAATATTTCCTGACCCCCTCCCTCTGACTGGAGTTGTTGAGCTTTTTCTCATATTTATGGATCCACCTTCTGGAGCCATATGTGCAAGAATGGTGTCCAGTGAAGGAAATTATTTCTGTGGTTGTGGTTGCTCTTCCCATGGCTATAAACTTTCAGTTGTGCTTCTGAGGCTCTCCTACATACAGCAACCTCCAGTTCCCCAGTGGCAGAATCCCTAAGGAACCTCTTATATCAAGGACTCCCTTGCATTATAAAGAGCTCAAAACCAATCTGAGATCCACCAAATCCACCTCTCCTGTGAGCACCAGCTTTACTGATATCCAGCAGAACAGAGATCAGCTTTGCTGTTCCTTATGCTTCCACCCACACAGAGCAGGCAGAGATTTCCTGTTTTTCATGGAGCAAAACAGAGAAGACAAACATTACGGATGAATAAACAAGGTTCTGCCTCCGGAGTGCTGTGCCTTTAAAGATCAGCAGTGCCATTGATGAGGTAGGGAAGAAGTCCATCCAGCCATCTGATTGGGTCTTAAATTAGGACTCCAGATTAAAGCTGGGCTTTTGAAAGGAGCCAGTTGAAGCCAGGCACATGGATCTCACAGAACAGCAGAGCTCCTGTCTTTTTAGTTCCACCAAATCCCAGTGTTAGCCTTTCCCGAGACAATGCCTCAGAAAAAGGAATGGGAAGATGCTTGAGCAAGAAATACAGATGTGGATTCATTCCTGTGAGTTAGAATTATGCCACAAACCTTTACCAAGTATCTGAGCCACCCTATCTTCTCAAAAAGACCAATAAACAGTAGAGCACAAAACACTAAATTAAAATTTTCCAACCTTCTATTTCATCTGTACTTTCAGGCATCAGACATAGTTGGGCCATTAAATGTGTTCTCTGTCATGGTGGTGGAGGAAGATACCATTATCCATACATTATTCTATTTCTCCTCTCCTTCCTTCATCAATGTGGCTCTATTTCTCAATGGAAATGAAGACTGGGAGAGGTGGATGTCTGTCATTCCTCCCCGTTGGCATGTTTAATTACTTGCAGACCTCTAAGACAAGACAGTTATTGTGGAATCCCTCCTACCCTACTGGGACACTTGATAAGCTTTCGGCAGCTTTCCAGTAAGACCTTCCCCTTTTTATAAGGAAATATGCTTGTGTCAGCAGCAACAGACAGGAAGAAAGAGGAAGAAAACAGCTGAGTGGAAAAGTATTAAAAAAAAAAAATCATCCCTTCTAATTTGAGTGACAGAACTGATGAAGCAGTCATTTTCTGGAGAGTTTTGCTTCTTAGGAAAGCAGAAGAGTGAATCAAGGGACATAAATGCAAGAGTCTGGATAGGCAGATTCTGGAGAGGATGAAAGACAGACAGAAGTTTGAGTCAGAAGTGGCTCGTGGGGCACAGCCTGGTGGAAAACAATGATGCACTGCTCCCTTGGGCTCACCTTTGACTGCTATTTCTAAGTGCAAAGCCACTGGAAAGGAAGCAGTAAGAGGTAATGTCTGTTCCTGTGATGCAGCAGTGCTGCCTGGTGACAGTCACTTTCTGATCAGGTGATGTTGTCAGCCTGGACTGGGTCACAGTTTGTGTACAAATGAACAGGAAAGGAGGACTGATGCTCTCAAATATCTCCAAAATGAAAAGAATTTTTTAAAGCAGACGACACCCAGCCATGGCCAAAAGAAGTTAAGAGCCAGGGTGCCTCTGTCTTCCAGGCTGTGCTGTGCTCTCCTCTCTCCCTGCACTCAAATGCTTGTGTAAGAGCAACCACTGCTCTCTGCACTCAGCT
This sequence comes from Hylia prasina, assembly GCA_013397195.1. Classification (NCBI taxonomy): domain Eukaryota; kingdom Metazoa; phylum Chordata; class Aves; order Passeriformes; family Sylviidae; genus Hylia; species Hylia prasina. Next base: position 101,900 of record VYXD01010935.1, read on the forward strand.
GAGACACATCAAAGCTTCTGGATGCTGCAGTGTTTCCTTCCCTCCTCTCTGAACAGATGTCCCTCACTTCTCAAGTGCTCTTTCCTCGTATTCCACCTCAAGAGAATAAGCTGGGAAGTATTTCATAAGGGCTGGTTTCATTCTTCTCATTTTCACTCTTTATCTTTTCCTCCCAAACCATAACACAAATCCTTCTGCACGGTAAAAATCTCAAGGAAGAAAGAAAAACATATTTGGACGTGTTCGGCTCCAACAATCCTGGGAGCCAGTTCTGGAAATAGCCATTATCTAATGAATCACCAAGTTTCCAGTGCATTTGTCCTTTACAAAACAGAGCTGTAGACACATGCTTGAGTCATTATAGTCATGTACCTCCCCAAGTAGTTCTCAACAGCTCTTGTGCTGAACAGAGCAGCAGCTCCTGGACACACAAACTCTTCACACTTGTTCAAGGAAGACACTTTGCAGCATGAGGATGAACAATCAAGAGATCGCATAACATGAGATCTACTGTTGCCCTGTGTGTTTCCCAGCATCTCAGCTTCAGAGCACTGGAAACATGGGGATCCTGAGACCACTCTCCTCATTTCCCACCTGCCTCCATTCCTCCTCCAGCACAGCCTGGGACTGGCCTCCTCCCAGCAGAAAAAAATCCAAGGTTCTCACATCTGCAGCGTCTTCCAGCCCACAGCAAGAGGCATAAAAAAACCAAATCAGACTAACAAAGTCACTGTCATGTTTGAACCATTAAAGCTGAGCCTTGAGATAACATCACTGAAAAACACATAGCACACAATCTCTCTTCTCTCTCAATGGCCCCTGTGAGCCAAGAAAAGACTCCTGTGGAATCATAGCACTTTAATTACAATCAGATCCAATGGGTTTTCTAAACTGCCAGAGAAGGCTTCATTAGATCCTTATTTTTCCTTATCTCCCATTATAACCTTTCAAATGTTTCTTCTCTTTCTTTATAAAGAGGGAATTTTTGAGGGAAAAACTCTAAAAGGGAGTTATTCCTGGATTAAATAAACTGCTCTCGAGGTGATTCAAAATATTTAACTTCCCTGTAAGTGGGTACTCACTACCTGATAATGTAACTGTTTCATGCCAAGCCAGACTCCTCAGTGATCACAGGGATGAACAGAGAGTCTCCAAGTAGAAGAGAGAACACTTCCACTTCCACCAGCTGAAGACACGATCCCATGTCTCTGAACACAATCTGAAACTCATCTGCCTGGAACCCACGTCTCCAGACAGATGAAATCCACCCCTAGAGACACTTCATGTGTGTGCTCAGGTCACTGTAATGATCCTACAAACCTTCCTAGTATTCATTTATGGCCCTTTCATGCACGAGTCTATAGAGAAGCTTCCACCCAAACGTCTGACACTGAAGCATCTTTCCAATCCTCTGGCTTTTTCTAAATAAAGCCCTTAAGACTCACAGGTCTGTCCACTCCCCACAAGGCCCTGCTGTGTCACTCAAGACAAGACAACTCTCCACAGGGTGTTTCCCTTCCCAAGGGAATTTCCAAATACCCCCCACAGCTCCAGGTTTAGCAGGACACAAGGAAGGGGATGGCAGAAGACAATGTAATGAGAATTAGTGTGAATTCCAGCCCACAGGAACTGGGCTGCCTCACCGTGGAGTCTAGAGAACAGATCTACAAAGGTATCACATTCTCCTACGTGCTGCTGCTAAACACAAGAACAGAGATGAAGGAATAAAAAAAAAATCAACAAAATTGAAATAAAATGGAAAGTATTCAATTATCCTTACTGAGGAACTTTTGGGAAATATGCTTGAATCAAACTGTTGCAAAGGGACAAACTGATGAGACTTTAAAAATTTTTTTAAAGTAAAATTCTCCTGGGAAACTTATGGATCTGTCCTGATGAATATGAAGTTCCCATCCCACATACTGAAACGAGCAGAAGATGCTGAGTATTTCCCTCTGATGTTGCTTCTTTCAAGCTCATTGCTGAACATAGACCCGAAATTTAATCTGGTTTAAAACTCAAGCAGCTCCCTTCAACCTTATATTTAGTTCCTCAGTTTGGACTACAGAGAAGATACCTTACAGCCCTACAGTTTTTACTGATTTTATTCTGCACCTAACTAAACACAGGTGAAAAAATGTGTTGTTTGCTACCATCCAAATAGGAAGAACTGTCTGATGAACATTTAAACAAAGACGCACAGACTTACCTTCTGACTCTGGCAGTCAGCTGTGGGAGTGAAGCATGCTGCTAAGAAGAAAAACAGCAATCCAGGAGGATGCATTTTCAGGCTTTTACAGGCAGGACCCTTTACACAAAAGGGGTGGCGAGAGAGGCTGCAATTTCTGTAAGGTAACACCGCCTACTAAGAATCAGATCCAAGACAAACCAGAGGTTAAAAGTAAACAGGGAGAGAGCATTTTTGCCCTGTGCTTTTTGGCTGCAAAGCCTTCAGAAATGGATCTGCTACTTCTAGCGTTATTTCTGAATCAACATAACCTTTTTCTTTCCATTCTTTTTTTAAATGCACAAGCAGAACTCCTTAGTAAAAGGTTTACTCAAAACAGGAACATCTACGGATTTCCTCTTACATATCAGCTCAAAACAGAAGGAAGGAAATCCTTAGTTTTCAACTAATTGGAATGAAAAGAAGTTAACTGTATGCTTAACAGAAGGCAAATCCAATGGGCAAACCTAAATACCATAAATTTGTGAAGGGTATGTTAATTTCCTTTTGCCACTGATGTATGTCCATAACACCTCAAAGTGAAGGTAGAGCTGAGCACTGCCTATCCCAAAGTATGCAAGAACAAAGCAATGTGAGTGACAGGCTGTGCTTCAGAACAGGAATGGAGCCATTGCACCAATCAATCAATTAAGCACTTTGGGCAGGCTTTGATATATTTTTAAAATAGTTGACTTTCTCAGCAAGAAAAGCTGATGCTATGGCAGCAATGGCAAAATTTATAATTTTCCAAATGCTCTGTTGACAGCTTGATGAATCCAAGGAGCACTTCCACAGCACTCAGAACAGGAAAGTTCCAAAACAGGATTAAAAAAAACACACACTAACCTGATGTACAGTCTGTAATTTATATTCTCCTTTTTAACATTACAAACAATTGATTATTGACAGATTTTCCATGGCCTTTGTCTCCCTGCACTGCCAAGAGAGCCCACTATCCTGAGCAGTTTAAGAACTGCTTCTGTTAACAACAATTCTCACCAAGCCATGAGGCACCTTCATATTTTCAAGCCATTAATAGTACATGAAGATGCCTAAATGAAACCAGGATGGGGAGCTATTCTTGTGTTTACATAAATTAAGAGAGCATTAATACTTTTTTGTCCCTATATCCCCACAAAGACTCACAGGCTGTAACATATGAGGTGTAATAGGAGCTGCTGTACTTACTGGTGCCGTTAGCCGTGCCTTACTTCTGCCTTCATCCTACAGGGAAAGGCAGCATGATGAACAGCCAGCCCTGCTATATATCCTGCACTAACAGGAAGCAGATAAGGCACACAACCATCCACTGCAACCCATGTGAGCAGCACCAGCCCACAGCTCAACCTGACAGCTCAGCCCACTTGTCCTGACACAGGACAACTGCAGCGCTGGGACTGTCGCTGCCCAACTGGTGCCACTCTGTCAAGGTCAGAGGGCTCACGCCGCTCTGGAAACCATTTGGTACCCTGAAGGTCATCAAAATGATGCAGAGGCATCATGGCTCAAGCCAGCTCTGGTGGGATGGGAAAGTCACAATGGACAGTGGGGACACTCTTGTAGAGGATGGAAGCTGTAACAGTGAACAGGAGCAGAAGGATGGTGAACATTGTTGATGTGTTTTTCAAGAGCTGGCTGTATGACACGGGGATTAAGTTGCCAGCATCCACACATAGCTGATAAGTTTTAAAGGTGAAAATCGCTCACTGTGGAGCATTTGAAGATGCATTGGCTTCCAAATGGCTCAACACTGAAAATGGTACAGGGCAAGAAAAGACACACAAAGACTAATTCCAGGGCTTTCCATTGCTGCTTATCATCACTGTATCTGACCTACTGCAGGGAAATCAGGAAGGGAGAGAAATGCTTGGTGAAATTCCTGCCTGAATTAAATAAATCAGATTCACAGCAACATCAAAAGGTTCACAGCCAGCTTCCTTATCTGACCTCACCTCAGTTAAAGGCTAGCAATACAACAGCAATACACATGCTAAAAATGCAAACAGTGAGTACAGCAGCAGAGTGTAAACTGAAAAATCAAAAGGTCATCTGTCACTGGATGCTGCTTTGCTGATCAAGCAGCATGAGCAGTGTGTGTTTCAGCCACTACCTGTGAGCTACTCTGAGAGAATGGAAACTTTGCTGACCACCGCTGCTGGACCTGGAACACCAAAATCTGCAACAACTTTGGATCTTCATGATTCTGGAAATTAATAAGAAGGTGAAACACTAACCACCTTTAAATTAATAGGTGGCCAAGAGCCATTAATAATGCTCAGTGCCCAGAAGCCAAGGTGGTCTCAGCAGCAGTTCAGTTGGCAATGTCATCAAAGATGGCAACACCAGCAGAGAAAACAGCACAGGAAGCAAAAATGTGCCAAACAAACCCAAATTACTGCTCCATTCACAGTTTCTGTTCTCTTCTGATAGATGGATTCCCCCTAGGCACATAAATGTATTTTCTTGTGGATGACATCTATAAAAACTTTATGCCTTAGAGGCAAAATGCATTGGGATCAATTTTTTGATTCCGCTGTTTTGTCCAATAGTCTTCAAAACGGTCAACAAATAGAAACCCCAGTTCCCTCACTCATTTCAGTATTAGACCTGCTCATACACAGAGGCATTTCTACAAAGTTTTTCAAACCCCCAAAATCTCATAAAGCAAGATCCTGAGATCTGCCAGAGAGCCTTCATCAAAAGAGAAAATTTAGGCAAGACTTGTAAAGATCTGATGACAGAACACACGAACGGCCCTGAGCAGGCAGGGTAGGAAGGTTTTGTTCATGTTCTAGTTAATGCTTGATTGAAATAGGACTGTGCTAATCCAGTTTTAAAACATACAGTAGGAGTTGTCAACTGTCTGCCCATGTGTTTATCTGTGAGGTTTCACACATGGACTTTTATTTGTTTCGGAAAGCATGGAGATTGACTTATCTGTCAAGTGTTTCTTGCCCACATAACAGAAGGTGCCACATAAACAGAAGGTTTAGCAGGAAAAAGTCACAGATATGGGTCTCAGAAACATCTTCAAATTCTGGCCCTGACTTCTTTGAGATGACTTCTACAAAACACTTAAAATTTACTTTGCGGGCTCAGTCTTCCCCGTCATCAGCAGATTGTTGGCAGCAGGAACACTCAGGATATTTCCCTCTCAGGGAAAATTCCCTCTCTTTTTCTTTATGCATCAGTGACAAGCTGTGTCCTCTAAAGCAACTTATCTAAGACCTGGCATTTTTATTGTGTACACATTAACATTTAAAGTTGAGAAGTCGCTGGCAAAAATTTCTCAACCTATTTCACAGGAAAAGAAGTCAAATCTCCACCTGGATAAAGGCAAAGGATAAAGCTATAAACCCTCCCAGACTCCCTGCCTGTGCCACACACTGTGTTTTAAAATGCTGGGTCACCAGTTCTGCTCTGTGAAGTGTATGCAGCTCTGACTAGATTGGGCAATTTCCTGCCACTGAAGTCTTTTGTTTAGAAACTACAGAGCTAAAGCAAGTGATTTGCCATCCAGCCCACCTTGCGACACAGCTTCTCTGGGAACTGCCCGTTTGGTTACATCCAGAGAGAAAAGGACACTTGTTCTGCACTTCTGGCAAAGCTGGGAAAGGACATTAAGTCCCTTTTCTCTGAATTGTAAGGGTGTAAAAAGGCTGTAAGTCTGTAAAGGATGAAGCAGCCAAGCCAATGGTGCTTGTGTATAGGAAGGGGGCCAGCTGAACCATACTTACCCAAAATATTCCCGGGGTCGTGGTGAAGATGCAAGGACACAGTCCTAATTTGCCTTTCCTCTTGGCAAATTGGAAGGAACATGAATTTTAAGTTTTGCTCATAAAAGCAAAAAAACCTGCAAGGATTCTGTTTATCCTTCTCTTTCTGACAGAGACACAGTAGTCCAATTCCAAGCAGACGGGTGGGGCGGTCTGGGCACAATGTTGTTGGACAATTCAGAAAGAAATTGTCGTGGTTGCTCATGTCCTGTTACTCCAAAACCTCTATAGGCAGCAGTACCAACATCAGTAAATAAATGCTTTCAGTCTGGCCTATCACTTTCTCTTGATTCAGAGTTCCTTTACATGTTCTCCTGCAGTAAAAACCAGTGACATTTTCCCGTCTCGGTTTTAGTTTTGTACCTTTCCCATTTATTAGGCAGCACTCTGGGATTGTACTGGAAAGTCAGACTCTACATTCCCCACAGATATCCAATATTAATCGGAATTCTGGGTAAAACTTTTTGTTTCAATAGCTGAGCTCTTGAAACTCAGTACCTGCTGACAGGAGCATGATGGCAGAGGTGGTGAGCTCTGCCATGAAATGCTGCTGACTCTTCAGGTCCTGTTGTCTATAAGGGATAGAAAGGGCCTACAGCGTGCTTGACTCAAGCTGTAGCCAACAGTTTGCCAAGGATGGCACTGAATGTCTGCCTGAGAACAGATGGAGATGGGAGTCAGAATCCTGCTAGATCTGCCTTTTCAGCAACTTCAGAGATGCTAGGGGTTCTTGTCATTCCCTCTCGGAGACCCTGAAGACTGAAGCACAAGGGTTTGGTGCCCACCTGATCACCTCTGGCTACTGCTCTTCATGCACATATTCAGGTAGATTTTTCCAGTGTTGGCCAGTCTTTTTTTGCTTTCTCCCCTTTTCCACATCATTTTTTAGCTTTCCAAGTTACTAAATGCCCTTAATTATCAGGTGGACATCAAGAAACAGAAGCTTGTGGTCTGTTCTGAGCCACAACTTCCCACTTTTCCTCATGTTGCTGCTTTTCTGCCTAAGATTTGGTATGTTTGAAGATTAGTACTGCAGAAATAAACTTTTTGATCAGAATGCAAGTAAGATGCAGCAACACTTCGTGTTCTATCAATTAAAAAAAACCATCTCATTGTCAAGGCTGATAAGAACAAGAAGGCAAGTCAGAGGGGCTGATGGAAATACATGACTGCAGCACATCCACAGCCAGGCAGATCAGAGTTCTATAAAGCAGCACAGGAATGGACAGGACAGACAGGATGCAGGTCACACTGTCATTTCTTCTTGCAGAGAAAACAATGTAGCCCAGATCAGCACCTCATTTACTTTCCTTCCTAATGAGGTTCATTTACAGTTTTTAAATTGTAATACAAGGGAAGTTGTTTTAAAACTTTTGGGCAGATCCTTGGCAGACAACACTGAACAAAAATAATTGGTCTGGGTCTTCCTAGGGTGGCAAAAATCTACATCAGCTGTCAAGCCAGAACACGGAGGTTTGAGAGTTCAGGAGATACCTTCCTGACAAAGGTTCCCCCACCTGCCTCTGTGTGTTTCTGGTCATAACTTCAGCTACTCAGATATTGTCCTAATGATGAACTAGGGTTGGAAGCTGGAAAGAATTTGAAGACAAAGGTTACTAAAGAGAAATATGCCTCAGGGCTTTGTAGTGTTCTTGCAAAAAGAGAGGAAGAAATCAAGACTGTTCTATGAGACCTCAGCTGTTGACTTTTCTTCATTCTGCAGAGCTTTCTATAGAAACTAAATGTGGAAAGTTCTGGGAAATCTTTATGAACTGAAGCAATCAGTTTAGTTTCAAAAGGAATGATTGTACATTTTCAAGAAAACCTCACTTAAACCACTGTATTTAAGAACAAAAGACTACATTAAAATTAGACAATAAAGACAACAGGTTGGCACTGAAGAATGAGAGTTTATAAAATTTTCAGCCTCGTACTGCACTTAAATTAACAGAAATGCACACCCATAAAGCACTGACTCCAGCAGGTCCTAACACAGAGCATCTCTCCTCTGGAGACTGGCTGGGACAGTTTGAGCTGTTCGGGCTGGAAAAAAAAGCAGGTCCAGGGAGATCTCACTGCAGCCATACCAGCATTTAAAGGGTTTTTTAATGAGGGTCTTTTTACCTTGGCAGACAGTGATACAACCATGGGGAACGTTTTTTAATTAAAAAGAAGAGACTTAGACTAGATGTTACGAAGAAATTCTTTACTCAGAGGCTCTGGTACAGGTGGGCCAGGGATGCTGTGGATGCCCCATCCATGGAAGTGTCCAAGGCCAGGCTGGATGGAGCCCTTGGAAAATTGATCAAATGGGTGGTATCCTTGTCCATGGAAGGGGGATTGGAATGAGATTATCTTGAAAGTCCATTGCAACACAAATCATTCTGTGATTCTATGAAAGCAGCAAAGGGTCAGATATCTGATAGGATGAGAGAAGGGGATTTCTTGTTTGGGGTTTGGTTGGGCTGTCATTTCTAATTTTTTTCCAGGTAAAATTGGAAAAAGAGGTGAAGTATCAGGGGAAAAGCTTTATCTAGCCCATGCTCTACTTAGCAGAGAATAAAAGATGATTTATTGAAACAATGCCCTGTAAATAAACAATTCTGATGGCATCACAGGTAAAATAGTTAATGGAAGAATCAAAACATACTGCAGTATGTACTGAACATTTCATTAATCTTAAAATGAGATCAATGCTTACCAAGGTAACAAGGAGGAATTACAACTGTTCCCTATATTAATAATCTGATCCAAAGGGACAGATTCTGTTTTAAACAGCTGTGAATTTAAAAAGGATTTCAAGTTTAACAAACGCAAGAGATGTGTTTTTGTTGCAATAAAATATGAAAAAGAGGCCTTACCTTCTCAAAGTATATAACAAACAGGGTCTTATCTGTGTTTATTCTAATATAAGATTCTCCGATACCCACTACTGTATTAGAATACATTTAAACAGTTGGATTTTACAGAAGATGCTTAAAACAGAACTTATGTCTGTCTCAAGCACAGGGCACCCCCCAGAACAGCCCTTATTTATAAAATGGAAGCAGAACTGACTTATCCAGGAGCAGTGACAACTAAAACCCCATAGGAGAGACAGATCGGTCCACATTGGCTCAAATCCCAGGCAATTCCAGGACTCCTTACAGATTTTCCCTTTGTATTCATTTATAAATTCACTTGTAAATTATCTGTTCATCTGGTAGGTTCTCAAATGCTTTTGAAAATCAGACTGTTTAAGTTGCCACAGGTTCCCCAGGTGTTACTTAGGACAATTATTAATAAGTGATTAATAGAGCTACTTCAGAAAGAACTAGGGATGACCTAAGATTTCTTTTAATTACTTTATTTCTAGGATGCTTAATTTAGAAATTAGCTTTTTCTACTGAATTATAATAAGGCTTAAATTAACCTAAGCAACCTTGAGATTTCAGAGAATAGAAGAGCTCTAACGTACAAGAAAATTTAGTTTTCTCCAAGAGCCTGCAGTACCTACCTCAACTGTTCAGTTCAGTCTAAACTTAAGGAGTTAGTCTTTCTCTGCCAAACTGGGAGCAGAGCTGCACTCCAGTTATGCTGCTCATCTCTGCTTGCTTAGGGAACTCCACTGCATCCTGCAATACAATTTGACTTTGGCTGCCTCTGTCTTTGTCATCCTTGCACTGACTGCAACACTTCTGGCTTCTGAAATCCAAAAAAGCCCAGCCAACCTCTGCAACAGCATGGAAAAATACTCTGTGAAACCACCAAATTCCTAACACTACTGTGGACTCGTCATTCTTGCAGAAAATTCCTAACTTGTTTGGACCAGGCCCTGAGCAATCTGTTTGAAGACTGCTCTGTTTAAAGCTCGACTCTTGGATCTCCAGAGGTCTCTTCCAACCCGGATTTCTCTGCGTGTTTAAAGGGCATCCCTTTTAAGCAGCATCAGCTGCTACATAAGTATCAAAACTGTTCTTCCCTTCTTAATCCCATTGGATATAGAACATTCTGTTTCAAAGTCTCAGTATGTCTTCATAATAGTGAGTAGGGATTTTACTGTCATCAGGGAGGCTAAAACTTGTTGGGCACAGTAACCATCAAGTTAAATATGACATCTGAGAAAGAAAATCCCTAGCATCTAATAGATAAGCAAAAGTACTTGAAATAAATCCTCAGGTTGTGTTTAGAGGCTGCAGATCCTCAGTTTCCATGACTCAGCTGTATTTCTGGACCAACAATCTTGTTATAGTAGAACAAACTATTTTCTTCTTTCATCTTGCTGCACATTTTATACTTTACAATGCACTCTAGGAACAGAATGTGTGCTGCTGAACTGCCATATGGTATCCTGGAAACACAAGACAAACTTGAATAAAGACAAAGCCAAAAGAAAACTGTCAAATTACACTTTATTTGTATTGACAAGATAGGCAAAAGAAAGACTTTGTGTTCAGAGATACAAATCCATTATTTGCTGACAAAATGCTGATATACCCACATTGGGTATTTGCACTTCCGAGACAATACTGAGAGGATCTTTATCAAGCACTTCTTTTATCCTTGGATAAGGAAAATGAATGCCTGTGAAAATAGTTTCATATGAAAATTTGTTACCTGCTTGTGGCTCAAATTTTACTGTTAAGTTCATGATTGGCAGCAAATAATTACACTTGGCCTCAAAGAAAAACTTATGTAAAACTGTAAGATCATTAAATAATAAGCATTAGCAGCATACCCAAAATACTTCTTGTACAAAGAACATTGCACTTGAACATACACAAGCATTTACCTTTATTTACACATTAGAATTTGTATAGAACAGCAAGACTGATATATACAGAAAAATAGTGGAAACCTTAACAGCCCCAGACGACAGAATATCTAGTGTTGACTCCTTCAATTTTCCATACAGTTTCCCAGGATGCCTCATGGGTTTTTTTTCACTATATACTATTGCATAAAAAATAGACTGTACAAGAAGGTCAGTCCCCAGTTAACACTTCAAAATATTTCTATGTACTATTACATGTTCACTGCACCAGGGAACAAGAGAGTCCAGGTCAGCTCCTCATGAAAACAAAGAGAACTTGACAGGGGCTATCTACTTAAATACTGTGCTTTACCTTGTAATACACACTGAAATCACTTGGCTGTGCAGTAACTACCCAGTGAGCTCCAAAGGCAATTCCCTACCACACAGGACCTCCCACTGTCTTGCAAGCAATGAAATCAATTTCTCCCTGCTTTCTGCACTTGGGATAAAAATGCACCACTGGATCTCTCTGCTTCTGCTGCCCTCTTGTTTGCTATTTCCCTTTGGGACACTATCAGTTTCTCCAAAGTGATCCAGTGTTAAATTCTGCATCAGGTCCTGATCCTGAACATCATCAAACACAAATGTCAGGGCCTGTGGATATGTCTGATACCCCATGAGTACTCTGTCTAAATCCCGGATTCGTCTTCCATCTGCAAGCTGATACTTGTCTCTCTTTGGTGGCTCCTTAGCAAATTCAGGTAGTGGGTAACTGATATAATCTTCATCAAAGAGGAACAAATCAGAGCTGGTCAATATCAGTGTTTTAGGTTGAAGTGAACTAGTGTTCTGAGCAGATCCTTCAAAGTGATTTACTTGAAATGCCAACACATATAGAAGGATGTTGAGGGATGGAAGATTGGTCAAACCATCCATCTTTTCTGCCACTAGAAAAGCAAGGTCCCCAATTTCCTCTTCATTTGGATAAATAAATTTTACTCTGCTAGAGTGAATCAGTTCGTAATTCTCCATTTTTCCTGCAAGAAACATACATTATTATATTTTTATTTAGTGCTATACAATACTTTCTTAGTGTACTAGGATAAACAACAACCCTTGACAGCTGGCTGCAGCTGGAATAATTTAAGTTTTGTATCTACTGATACATGCTTTTGCTTATAAATAATATTGTAATAATTTTATTCAGATTGTAGGTCTCTGCTGGAGTCCTCCTTGCATTACCAACATACTTTTTTGCAAATTTCTAATTATGTAAGTCCAGGGTGAATGCAAGAAGCCATCACTAACTTCACTTGCCCAAGACTCAAGATTGTGCATTTAACAATTCTGCTCACATAAGGCAATTAAAGTCAGGGAGTTTAGTTAAAGTATCAAATAGGAAATGACTGATGCACAAATGTCTCTCAAAAGAGTTTTTAATCAGTACAGTTTAGGTAAAGCCTTAAGTATGATACCTAAAAAGGTCATGACATGTAGAAAAGACCACTCACCTGTGTTTTTACTCCCAAATTCAGAGTAGAAGTCCTTATCTGCTGGTTCAGGTGAAGGTGTGCGTGCGAGCAGTGACAGGACTGCCATAAGCTGCTGTATGAAGGTGTGAGTGTTGTAACTGTCTCTTGTCAGGCAGGTGACAATGTGATCTGCAGAATGTCCTAAGGAGAACACAGAACATCATTCACCCACTGATCTCTACATGGCATTACCATTTCTTGAACCAACATGCACCTGTCATCAGAAAAGATTTTTCTTAAGGATTATTTCTCCTGAAAACATATTTCTCCTGCATCGTTATTCAGAAATCTTTTGAATTCTTGAAAACAGAAATGGAACCCTTACAAACATCTCAAAAAATACATGATTTCTCTTCATTTAAAATATAATATATACTTAGTCAAATATGCTCTAGAGAAGAGGAAGCAACAGAAAACCTCTCTTCCATCTCACTAATAAAGACAGATCCATGTAAAAAAGACTAGAACAAAATAGAACAGGAAAAACTTACAGCACAAGATGTACTCACCAGTAATTCGGAAGTATTGGTCAAACAAGCCAACATTTACTGACTGAAGGTCATTAAGTTTTAGCACAAAGCAGCAAGAGAGGTGGAAAGAACTGTTTTCACAGTCTGAGTTTTCTTTGTTCCAAAAATCTGTTAAAGAAGAATATATGATAAGATCAAAAGAAAAAGATTGTTATGTCCATAAGCATAATTTTTATATTACAATCTGATACTTATCTCACACTTCAAGAAAGAAATTAAGAAAAAACTGGGTACAGTGGCTAAAAATTTCTTGAGCAAAATACAAGCAAATTTTATTAGCAGTAGTTATTTAAACATTTGTCACACACCAGATTTAAATCAGCACATGCTTTAATGACACTTTAACTGAATGCCCACCATGAGGTTCACTATCCTTCACTTTCATTTTCATTATGAAAGGGACAATGAAACGACATCAGAGAAAAGCATGGATCCAACGGCAGCTAAAAAGGGTCTGTCTGAGAAGCAGACATAACTCAAGACTTTGTTTTTTGAACATAAAAGCCTTATGCAAATACTGACCCCTTCAACTAGGTCTAATTAAGAATATTGGCCAAAATTGGTACTTAGACTGAGGACAAACAGAGAGAGAGAGATTAAGTTGGTAATGTGATTAAAGGATTAAAGTAACTATTTTACCTGACTGGTGCTCATCTGCATGAATGAAAGAATCATCCAACAGAAAGTAAATAGCTTTTGTTGAGAGAAGCACACAAGCCATCACTTCCACATTGGGAGTCTTGTAAAACAGAACTGAAGACCACATGAGGTGTCTCAACTCTTCATTTTCCACCTAAGACGTAACATTTATTTCATAAACACATAAACTTTGATATCTGAGATAGTTTCATCACCTTAGAGGCAACTTTAGATCCCCAGAGAAACACCTTCAACATCTTAAGCATCTGAACATGCTCTGGTCAAAGAGAGGCAGTTCACTTCAACGCTGCTAAATGAGGTCACAACGGCAGCCACTGAAAATACCTTGTGTTGAAATAAGAAAATTATTTCTCTGTTATAAGCAAACTATTCCTTGTTTTCTGACCAAAATTAGAAAAAAACCAGAAAAACATCTCATTTAGAAGAGAGACTTTTTAGGGCAGACACTGCAGACAAAACTCTAATCACCAGCTGAGCAGTGGCCTCCCAAACATCAAGTCTGCTGAGCCTTCAGGTGCTCCTGAGGGTTGGATTCAAAGACCCTGGAGAGAGGACAGGAGCACAGCTTGCCACTGCAGCTGCTGTTCCAACCCAGCATCTTCCCAGCTTCTAACCTGATGGGCTTACTGTGAACCCTTAAATGAGTCACCTGCTTTTCTGATCAGTTTCTCCTGATATAAAAAGAGAAGCACAGTTTGCAACTGTGCTTACTTAAAACATTTGGAAGAGAAGTAAAGGAATAAGAAAAATGTATCTATTTCTCAAGCTTTTCAATTGACATTTGTACTCAGATCACAGTGATTTATCACTCAAAAAGTCACATCTTAAATTTTGGGTAATATTTGTACTTTTTGATTTGATGTTCCCCAGACAGACTTTAATGGTTTTCAGAAATCAGATTTATCTGTTCATGTTTCTGGAGTACCTGCAGCCAGGCACAGGCGTTGTAGTCATGTACAGTACTACAAAAATTAGTCATAACATTTATTTACTGATTTAGCTAAGAACCATCCCAAAATTCTTTCATTCCCATTATTTTCTTTCCTTTTGCTACTTTGAAGAAAAAAGAAGAACATTCTTGGAGGAATCACATCTTCAAGACATACACTAGCATACTCTCCTGTTCAGCACCACAGATCCTGAAGGCAAAATATGCCTTGCAGGATCCCAGCAGCTGCAGCAGGGAACCGAAGATGGAATAGCACACCAATTGTTCACCAAAATGCTTCCAGGTTTTTCAGAACCTAATTCTTGTGGTTAAATTTGATCAGAAAACTTTTTATAGATACTGTGTAGTACAGAAAGGTCACCATGCATGTTTTGTACACTTGGTATAGACACGATACCTCTGCAATGTTGCTATGGAAAAATTCAACCAGGGCTCTTCCCTTCAGCCCAGCCACATACTGCAGAGACACAGAAACATGAAGGTGAACAGGAATCTGGTTGTCTTCTGTTATCTTCTGCATAAGAAACTCAGATGGGTATAAGGATGACAGTGTCAGATGAGGCTTGCATAAACTAGAAAAGATCCAGAACACAAATTATCAAAATGTAAATATCTACACAGCTTTTCCCCTACAAGAATATTTGTATTTCATTCAAAAATTAAAACCAGGTAACTTCCATTTTTTAATAGTTTAAATCATTTATATCTTGAGCATAGCTGTCAATCTGCCATGACCTCAGCCTGCAGGAACATGAAATAGGTAGTTTCCTTCCATCAGAAATTACATTTTATGTTGCAGCAACAAAACAGAAGAAAAAAGGTAGACTGCTACAGTCCAGGATAACCATTCACACTTACTCCAGACTAGCACAACTCAGAAGTATTTCATCAATACTACAGTACAAACCCAATCACAATGACAGCAGCACACACAGGGGTCAGGCCACATCAAGCACTGTGCAATCATTACCTGGCTGCCTGACCATGTCTGTTTGCCTCCACTACGTGATTTCTTACAGCATCAGATTTGCTTGAAGCTTTGAAAATAATAATAGTCTTAACATCCTGCAGGAGTGTCCTTAAAAGGCTGTAGATTCTTAGGAAGTGGAATTTCTCATGAGGTAGAACAAACACTGCTGTAACAAATCTGTATCCAACAAGCAACTCCAGCACGTGTCCATCCAAAAATGAACCCTTCTGCTGGGTGGCACCGTGAGTTGGATGCAGCACGAGTGATGCTAATGGAATTCTATTCAGCTTAAATACACTCCCCAACTCTTCTGTGCCTACCCATTTATCTGGCAGTAAACTGAAATCCACCTTTACTATGTACAAATGCTGGGGTGTTAGAAATATCCAACATGGATGGACCACACAGGGACTGTGGTCAGAAGATTTATATACTGAAGAATAAAGTGCAGAACACAAAATATTCTTTGACCATTCCTTGTTATTGCCAGCTGACTCTGGTTGATGCAAGACTTTCTGAACACTGGCTTTATTCCCATAAACAAGATATGTTGGGAAACAACCTTTTATTTCAACATCTTCTGCTGAAACGCAATTCAATTCCATAAGCTGACAGAGAAATTCTTGGAGGTTTGCTTTTCTACAGTACCATGTGGAGCTTGGTAACACTGATGTGTAGTGTTGAGAGCAACACGTTTGTAAACAGGAATAAAAGTCTTGAAGATTCTGGGAGTCTGAAACAATAAACAAGCAGTGGTCATTGTTTTTCAGCTTCAGAGTTAAACAGATTTCTGGTAAGAGAAAGCCAAATTCCATTAGATCAGTGTAGGGAAAACACAGTGTTAATTTCAAGGCAGAAGGGATATGCTGGCAATTTCCTGTCAATTCCTGATGAGGAATCTCAAACACAGCTAGTATCTCATTGGTCAAAACCAAACAGGAAGCAAACTGTCTGAGTCCTTTATGAATGTGAACTGAAAAGCTCCAGAGAATTTTGACGATGTCAACACTCTCCACTGCTATGTTGTCGGATGATTGAGCATCCAAAGTAGTGTTGAACTCAAAAGTCTGATCTCCTTCATGAAGTCCCATTTCAAAATACCCATCTTCTTTGTCTGTGGTTGTGGAATTACCCACAGGGCTTCCTTTATTCTCTGTGAGGCAGGGGACAGATTTCTGCACAGCCTGCACTATCAAGGCAGAAAGGTGCTGGATAAAGTCTTGGTTGGTGGCAGTGTAGGACATACAATTAAAAGGCAAGATGATGGTGTCACTGGGGTCAGGCACTGCACAGTGTTCTTCCTCTGAACTCTCCAAACTTCAAGAGAGAAGAAGCCACAGTAAGTACAAACTTGAGTTTAAAAACAGTTATGGCTACCTACAATTCATGGTGCTGCCTCTCAGAACTTTGATATTTGCTCTTGTAAATACAATTAAATCAGTGTAATTTTGTAGAACATCTTTGTACTGCACAGCCATTGATTTTAAAGGCTGATAGCATGTAATTCTATAATTAGAAACTAGAATAAGAAAGTAAAAATTAAAATGCTTAACTCCTCTTTCTTTTCCCATCCCCAGTAAGCACCATCTCATGAGCTAAAGGACTAGACAATACAGCTATTGCTGGTTTTGAAACCACCAGCTGCTTCCAGGGTTCAAAGGTTAAAAACACTACACACCATATTTTGATTCAAAAAAAACAGAGGCAGAATAGAACGGAAGAGATTGTTTTGCCTTAAAGGCTGGGTTTAAGAAAACGGTATCCACTGTTATTACCCAAAAGCTAACAAGGATTTAAACCAGAATTTATTTATGTAGCTTACCACACATGATGACCGCCACCATACTCTTTGCATGAAGCCAATAAAGAGGCAGGTGCCTAAAGAAGAAAGCAACATCAGGAAGGTGTAAACTACTTAAGAGTTAATTCTGGCCCACGCTTTTAAAGCTGGCCAAGTCCTGCTGTACTCACAGGCAGCATAAGAGCCATCCTTTGAGGACCCACAAATACTGTTTGCTTTAGGTTGGGCATTCAACTAAGGCAGAAGAATGAACTCTGCTGCTGACCTGAGAACAGATCCAACCTGTGACCCAGGCATTTCAGCAATCTACAAACTTTTACTGAATTAGTGTAACATGAAGCAAAACAGCAAAGAATCCTGACAAAGACCAACTACACTGGTAGCAAAGGAAAAGACACCCCCAAGTCTTGCTGTCTTATTCCTTGAAGCCATGCATATGAAGAGTGCTTCCATTACCACAAATGAAATCACAAACCAGATGTTATCAGACAGCAGGAGATTGAAGAAGACAAATTAAGGCCACTGCCTATTGACAGGGAGAAGGTTCTTCCATGCTACCAGCAAGAGAATCATCTTTCAAAAACTGATACTGTAATATGATAAGACACAGTTCTTACACTCAGCACCAAAATGGCTTTTAAATGATGCTATACTAGTACTGGGTAAACATCTCAAAGCCATAGTGGCAATAGTTCTCTGCAACTCTGCTAAACCTGGATTCTGCATTTAATTTATAAGCTGGACCAAACCCCCTAGAATCAAACTTGGGGCTGCCTGCTTTTCCATTAAAATAACTGAGAGCCAAAAAACCCCTTTGCTATGGATTACTATGATAATCTAAGTTTAACATCAGAAACTTTGCAAAAGCTTTTTAAGGTACTATAATATAAACAGAAGTGTGGCAATTACCTGAATTTTATACCTGGAGTCTGGTATTTCAAAGCATCTCTGGGGAACTGTATGGTCTGTAGGAGTCGAACCACTGCATTGTAAAAAACTGCTGGCTAGGACTGTTTCTTCACAAATTATTTCTAGAACAAATACAAGCAGCTCTTTAAATCAGTTAAGTAAAACAAAAATAAATGTCTAATAGTATCTGCTAATCAAGTGGAATTATAACTGTATAATCAAGATCTAATCATAAATCATTAAAGCTCATCATCTTCACACAACAGCCAGGACAAAAAAGCAAGCAGAATTTTAGTTTAATTGAAGTAGTAACTGAAAGTTGCATTAAAGACTGCTACAGTTTCTTTCTCAAACTAACAATCAATTTGAATCTCAAATTCTGGTGTAAGAAATCTTCGCACAATTCAGTTTTAACAGAACCTGACAGCTGCTAGGCTGGCAGAGCATTCTTCGTGAACTTTGTAGCATATTCCCAAATTTCTGCAAGCTTCAGGTGAACAATATCTGTAATATCTGTCTACAAACTTCAACCAGACTGAGAAGCTCTGGTCTCTCAAATGCCACTTAAGATATTATCTCACCTTATTTGGAACCTTTTTCAAGTGTTCAAAGCTGAATCATCCATAAAAATTTATCATGAGTGAATACAAGCCAGAATTCTCAGGGATGTTTAACTTTTTGTCAAGTTTGATACAGCATCAAACTGACACAGCAGAGCAGATCAATTTTCAGTACTGCCACTGAGCCAGCTAGATCAAGTATTTAAATATGCAAATAATCAACAAAATTACAGTGTGGACATGTTTCTTGGGCATGGTTTGAGCAGAAAAACTCCTGTATGTATCTTTCTGGACTGATGGTAAAGTTCAACAGATTGCACCAAGACATCTCATGGTCAGAGGAAACACAAGAGGTATTTATTACTTGAACATAATACTGTGTTAGCAAGAAGGAAACTCAAATGGACAGGAAAACCAGAACATGACAGCATTATTTTTGATTTTCTGTTTCCTATATAAATATTTAATCTTTTTCCATAAGCCATTTCCCAATGACATTCAGTATGAATAATATGTTACGGAAACAGATGGTGTCTAGAAAATGCAGAGAAAACAATTCATAGAAATAGCGTATCAGGAAATTAATTCCATTATTCATGACTTAAGGTCTGACAGTGAAACTAATTGCTTAGCATATTTCCATTTTTAAAAAATAGATTTCTCAAAACTGGTATTTTGAAAACAACCCTTAATAGTTAGATATGTAGCAAATAAGCGATTTTGAAGGTGAGAAACAGCCTGCACAGTCCTCATTTTCCCATTATTTATAAGAGCTTTCCCCAAAATTCTACTGAAGGCACCTTGTGGAAAAGGACTACAGTAAATAAACCTTGAATCTTGTACCACTCCGTAGAACTCCTAAGTCCTTTAGAAAGATCTGTACTTTCTTTTCTCCCAAGATTCTTCTGCTCCTAAACATTTACTGTCATAGAAAAAATGTATTGATAACTAATTTAAACAGTCCCAGGGGTTGCTGACATGCATTTTTACAGCAAACCTTGCATAAAACTGCAGGTTGTTATATAGTTACAGGACTGAGACAGTTTGTCAAGTGCTTAATATTTTAAAGTAAGCATTGACTTGATTTTAGAAAAGCTGGCATTTTTTCTGCAGATGAAAAATTATCTAGGAGGGCTACAAATGCAAGGTACATAAATAGAAACTAAATCTGTATCAAGGTATCTGCCCTTTAATCAAATGCTGCCAGAACACCTTCATTTTTCTGGACTGGATTAAGAAACCTCTGTTGATTCTGCAGAAGTCACAGCAATGGACTTTTTCCAAAGATCGAGCTCCTCAGGATGTTTCTCTCCCTTATCCACCAATCCACTGATTTACAGTAAGAGAAAGCTGTGCCGCTCCAAGAAATTAAGAAGAATTGAATAATCCCTGCTCTTTTAAATGGGTACAGTCTTCTCTCACTATGCATATTCTACTGCACTTTTCAATCAGACAAAAGCCAAAACCAGAAAGTATTTTTATCTCTTTTTCTCAGTCACAGGTGAATAGTTACAAAAGTCAGTCCTATGGGCTAAAGAGGAAAGTTAAGTCATTCTCCCAAGCTCTGAATGCAACATGCACATTCATTTGAAACATACAGTAAAAAAACCTGAGGTGAAGTCCGCAGGTACTCTAGAGCACAACAGATGTGCTGAAATCACCAACTCAGCCAGAACACTAATCCCACAGGTGTCTTTTACTCATCTCCTTTCTTCATCTTCCCCCTGCAGAAATGCAGCTCTTGCAAAAAACACTAATGGAACATATGCTTCTTGAGCTCACATTTTGCAGACCAAGAATGGGTAGAGAAGCAATTTTACAATATGTCTCTGTATGCCACAGTTTTCCATTAAGGCATGACTCTAAACCTGGAAATAGCAAAGTCCTGTACCCAAACTCTCACTCCAGGTATTTACCACTACCGGGAACTACAGGTCAGTTTTGCTGAGTCACATTCCATACAACTTCCACTTTCAAAGTCAATTCTACCAGGTCTTTGTGTTTGTCTTTAAAGCCCTAAATCCATGCACATAATATTCATGTATATCAATGCAGCTTAGAAAAGCAGAACCAAGAGGCTCAGCCCAGCAGCACGATACATACATGATTACCTTGGCTGGAGCTGACAGGACGAGGCAGAGAGGGAGAGGAAGGACGAACAGTAAGAGAAGAACAGTTTGATTTGGAGCTGGCAGCAGTGAGCCTGGAGTCCTCACTGATCTAATAAAGAAAGTATGCAGCAATTAAAGAAAAAACCTAAATACACAGGACACTTGAGATCCCGAACTAAAGCAAGTCTACACAAGCTTTTTCAATTTTGGTAAAAGGAAAGTTAGTGCCAGCTTTTTTCTTTTTTGGTGGAGGGGTGGTCACCTACTCTAAGTCTCAATTTTCATTCTAGGTGTAATTCCACTAAAGTCTTTTAGAGAAGTCATTCTGATCACTGACTAATCACTGTATTGACAAAATTGACAGTTTCACAAGTCAAAAGAATGAAAACAGGATTTCTACATTGTAGGGACAGAACCTCTTCTGTCCCTAAGTTGATTTCCAGGCCAAGACTAACCAACTACACAGCACACAGCCAGGTATGAGACAAGGCGAGGAGAATTCAGATTTCTGATTCGCCCACTGCTGAATACCCACAGGAAGAAAGTTTGGGGAAGTAATTTCAGTACTCTGCAATGCAAGAAATAAAATCACAGCTCTGCAATACTTGTATAAAGTACAAAATATGGCTGTTAAGGTCAACTGTGAATTCACTGTGTACACCATTAAATCATTTTATCTTTTCCTCCCACTTCCTCTCTCCGAAGCCAGCCCAAAAAAGGAAGGTCAGATAACTACCAAAACTGCATTGAAAACTAAACAGGGAAAAGAGGCAACATTAAAAGTTTATACCACATTAAAATATAAAGCATAAAAATTTTAATGCTAAGGAAAATCTAGTGCATTCTGCTTACATCTAACTTGCAGAAGTAATTTTGTAAGCTTTTGTATGCTCATTCTACTTCTCTCACAGCACCAGACTCACCTTTTTATCAGAGTTGCTGAGTTTGTATTTCACCTCCTTTGCTTTTTGAATAGCTTTTAGCACTTCCACTGTGTCTAGTTCCTTTTCAGTGGTAACAATGTTATCCAAACAAACCTAAAAAAAAAAGTTAAAACATCTAAAAGTATTGAAAATGAGGCATTCCGTAATTTTTATTAATGGAATAATCAAAAATTACCCTAGTTCAATGTAAACCATGTGCATCTTTGTAACCATTACACAGAAACAATTACCACATTAGACCTTGAGCTAATATCAATTTAATGCAAACTCAGCAACGTTTGGCAAGTTCAACACCCTTCCAGCATCAGTGTTTCAATACTAACAGACTGTGACCCAATGTCATTTAGATCTAGGAGCACAGGTGGGTAACACTAATAAGGTTTAATTCTCCAAACGCCTTCTCCAATGCACACTAAAACTCATCAGGTTTTTAGAACATTTGCACCACTTTCCTCACCAGGCTGAGAAGAGGATTAGAAGAGCAGCACTGGGGCTCACCTCTGAGGCTCTGTCTCCAAACTGAGCCAGTACTTTAGTCCGGTAATCGGGGATGATGCTCAGTGGGTTGCTGGACAACATCACCTTTTCTAGGCATGGGAGGTTGCCAATATTTTTTACTTCATCAATCTGAAAGCATTTGAATAAAAGCATGAATACAGACTGGCAAAATGAAAATGAGCATGCAGACTGAGCATTTCTTGCATGGATTACATACATATAACAGCCAGGAAAAACCACTACAGCAGTTTTTATTTGTTTGCAGTTTGATCCACTGAAAGAAATGGCTTGTGATCTAACAGACATTTTGACACCAAAAGTCAACAGTTACCTGTTCTATTTTGTTGTTGCTCAGATCCAAGTTGACTAATGAGTACAGTTTGTTAAGACCACTGAGTCTTTCCAGCTGATTTCCTGCTAAATTCAGAGTTTTGATGTTTCCCAGTTTTGTGTGAACACCTTCTAGTGATGTAAGTTTGTTGTAGGATAAGTCCAGGTGAACAAGGTTGTACAGATGCTACAACAGCACAGAAAACTCATGTTATATTCAATTAAAATTGAACAAAGATGCTCTATTATGGCTGGCTCATTTTATTGTGCACCAGTTTTTTTCATGCTGGACACTACATAGCATGAAAGACATGACATGAAAATGTTCATTGCAAAGGTTAAAGCTTGTAGAAATGGAATTTCCTCCACTGCATTTTTACCAACCCCCACATACAGCTGGCAGAGAATGAATTTACTTAAGAACTAAATGTTGTATGTCAATATTGGCAAAGAAATGAAAATGCCCAGGAGCAGCTAAGAAATACACCATTAAAAGAGTACTTGATGTTACAAAGAAGCAGCTATTTGGGCTTAAACTATTCTCCATGAAGATGAGCAACAAAATTCTGAAGCTTGAAAATCTGTGTTCTAAGGTCCCGGGCAACTGGATAAAAAAAAAATCACCTTCAAATGCTTCACTCACCTGTAAATTTTCTACCAGAGACACCCCATTGTGACTTAAATCCAGGAACTCAATCTTTGGAATTAATTTCTAGAAGGGAAAAAAATACATGTGTTAAATAGACTTTAGTTTTAAGTCAGGCCACACTTCCTTCAGTATCTCATGACCAAAAAAACAATGGAAAGGTGTCATCCAATGCAGTCTCTCTCCCCAGCTTTTGGCATTAGGAAAACATTCTGTGTGACTTGGTGCAAAAAAGAGCTGACTCCTGCTCTTAAGAAAACCAGGTTACTCTGAGGGGCACCATTAAGTTTTAATCTGAAACCTGTTTTTTTACTGAAGACAAATAATTTATCCTAGTTTGTCCCCACTAACTATAGATCAAACTCAGTAATGCTGCTTCGGTCTTATCAAACAGATAAACCAGGGGGTTTATGCTACACACAAACCTGGCTAAAGACAGCAGTACTAAAACCCAGAGTAAGTCGATTACTGATGACGCCAGCCAAGAACTACAAGGTCACACAAACTTGTAGAAAATGCATTTTATCTCAGAAATCCTTTTATTTTTGCAGGTTTCAAACCTTGAACTTGAAGTCTGACAGCAGTGTTTTGCATCTGCTTTATTTTGGTTGTAATCTCAGCATTGATTTACCTTATAGTTAAGACCTGGACACAGACCTGAAGCATCTTAAATCTACATCAAAAAAAATGATGAACAAGATAATCACGCTCCAAGTCTACGATGTCTGTTTGAGCTAAATGTGTAATGATTTCCTGCTTCACAAGAGTAGCTCAAGTAAAAAGCTATGTTCATATTTTACCATGTTCTTGTGATGAATGTTAATTTTTTTCTTAATATCTGATTTACAAACCAAAATTCTAAAGTACTGGCAAAATCCTCCAAATTTTGTTTTCATGCTCTTCATATTGTTTTGATGTCAAGAAAGCTGCCAGCAAATCATAGGTTTTTAAATATGCAGGATGCTTCAGCCTTGATAACAACTCCGAAGTTGAGCCATGAGGTGTTGGCCAAGGCAAACAGTAAAAGCATGTTTCAAAAAGTGAGAATTCATGGAAATGTTGCCTACAGAACACAGAATGATAAAACTATCCTCCTTTAGCAAAGGAAATAAAGTTCTTATAGAAAAAAAGCTCCTTATCACTTGGGTAGATAACCAACATAAAGTGCAACTCAAAATTCTCCAGAAAAAGCAGTAGAGCAAATCCAAAATCATTGCTGTGTGTAATGTGCCACAGATAAGTTAAACTTTTTTCCACAAATTGAAAATATTTCTTACCACTGAATCATCAATTTCAGAGATGCTGTTGTGACTCATATCCAAAGTTGTTAAAGTTCTCCAGGTTGGGATAATTGCTGTCACTGGACAACTTGAATTGTCTAGAGCATCCTCTGGCTCCCACTGATCAAACTCAGAGGCCTCAGGCACCAGGATTTCCTGTTTAAGAGAAGGACACCAATATTTGGCTTATATCTTCAGGGAAAGCTAATGGTTTTGGAAACTATCCAAACAATCTCATGTAAGCAAGCATCAAAAATGTCACTGTGAAGGGACACATCCAAACACTTCCTTCACTGAAACTTAAGATTCTGTAAGGTTAGAAAACCCTTAGAGTTCCATGGTTTCAAAAATAGAACCTGCAATAGGCAGTACAGAAAACTCCATGGACTCCATATGGATATCTCCCCATTATGCATGTTGGTTTTGCATGTGCTTTGAACACCCACCAGAAGTAGGAACTTGCTCTTACCTTCATTGATGTTGCTGAAAATCGAACACTCAGTGTGGCCAGAGCATGTTTTGATGAAGTCAATCCTTTGATAAGCTTTCCCCCACAATGACTGATCTATTTTAAAAAATCACATTACAAAGTCAGAAATGCTAGGACAGACAAATGAGTCACAAAAGAGGCAGCTAAAAGCCTCAACAGCAGATTCTACAGCAATCTGCAAAGTAGTTACAGCACTCCCTTAAAATCTCCTGAGATTGTCAGGTCAGAAATACTGACACTTGGCAAAGCTAAAGCAAGAAATTAGTGTCATAACTACAGAAAAGTGAAATTCAAACATATATTTAAACAAAGCTTCTCCACTGACTTTCCACCTGTCCCACGTATTCAGGGTGAAACTACCCAGGTGATTTTAACAGGTCACAGCATTTTACTGTTACCAAAAGAGAGGTATCTCAAGCTATGACTCTACCTGCAGACATATTAATTTGGGTATCAGATGATCAGATGTCCTTTTCATCATAAGAAAAAAGAAATGCCCAAAAAGTGAGGATACTAATCTAACAATTTAAGGCTATAGTCAGCTAATTACATGGACTAAGTTTAAGATTACAAAGTCTCTTTTTCTGTAGCTCAGTTCAAAACAACACTACTGAAAAATCTGCTACAGCCTCCACCCACATCCTTCTCTGTACACAGTCACACACATTGTGCAACCATGAAAGCTGGCACATTTGCTGGTGTATCAGGGAAACCATACTGAATTGACAGAGCTCCCACTCTTCAAAAAATTCTTCCCAGACCACCACTGTTAATTTTTGGACAGCGTTTACTTTGGGATGAAAGCGTTCATCTCTTGTCAGTCAATTCAGAACTTTTCATGAACACACAATTTCAAAAGTCTTCAAGATCTAAATTTTTTTCCCCATATTCATGCTCACAGAAAAGGGGAAAATTGATATAATTCTGCAATATCCTCTCTGCTGTGTTACACTGTCTCACTCTACAGCCCGTGTAGTTTCTTTCCCACATGAGAATGACAAACTTGTCACTGACTTCAGAAATACACTTCAGCTCTCAATCAACAACTGTCTCATACCAATGAGACAATAGTATTCATGTACTAGAAAAAGTACAGCATCCACCAAAAGCGCACAGAGTACAGACTGTGTGACAAAATAGGATAGTCTCACTCTGGGAAGACCTGAAGTGGTCAAGAAGGTATTTCAAAAAATATCCATTGAAAACTGCCAGAAACCCTGGTATTTACATTGCAAGCAGAGCAATGAAAAAGAATCTGCAAATTATCAAGCAAGCAGCACTACACCCAAAAGTACAGTTTCACAAACAAATTTAATGTCAGGACATTTTCACAAATACTTGACATACTTTTTTTTCCCCCAAATAAAAAAGCACTTTGTAATAAGGGATCCTATTATGACAACTTGTTAGTTCTTTAAGGGAGTGGGTAAGTACTTTAGGTATAGATTTTGTGTGAATACTAGAAATCATTTCTTTTGGAAATACACACAGTGCAAGCTCTTCTAATTTAAACATTGTGACCTTATTTCCAAAACTCGTGAAAAAACATAATTTCACAAATGCAACAGTCCTCCTAAACTCTGCATTCCCCAATTCCAGCAGCAAATCCAAGCAGAGAATCACCAATCCTGAGATATATGCAGCAGGCTTGGCATTTGCAGAGCATCTATGAATTTAAGAGCAATATCTCAGCCCTACCTCTATTTGATGAAGTGATTTGAAAATAGACAGATCAAAAGGCAAGTGATGCTCCTGAATGTTACTGGTTCCAAAAAGTCCTCCTGTTCCAGTGACCTGGCATTTAAGACATTAAAGAACTGAGTTAGTGCACACAATCCAACTTGTTCACATTCCAGTCTCACACAGGCAATGGCCCAAGGGCAGTGGCTTGGAAAGACAGCCAAAGTTCCAACCAATTTTTCAAATATGGAATGATTCATGACATTTGTAGGTTAACTCTTCAGGAAAACAAATACCAGTTGCTCCAGCTAAGTGCACTGAACTAGAAGTGCCACCTTGTGCTTGCATTCTGTAGCACATGGGGCATGCAAAAAGCAATACCATAAGCAAGGCTGACCAACGCTACATTCTCAGCTGAAAATCAGAGTTACATTCACTGAAAATAACTTCCTTGAAACCTGTGAACCCTCCAAATCACCACTGTCCTTAACTCCACTACACGGGATGAAGTTCAAGGCATTGACAAGATGGGTTTGAAGAAAATAAGCATCACACTGAAACACATCAACAAAAATGCATCTGGTATTTCCATATGGCCACAGGATTCTGGCCTCAGAGCATGTCAGCAGCATGAAAAGCAGGTGGTTTCATTTATGTTTGCTGTAAATAGAATTTTGAGAGAAAACTCTAAGGGTTTTCTCTGGTTTTATGTATCTTACAAGCTCTGAATGTGCCCACTCACAAGCATTCAGAAGGGATAGAAATTCTTCAGATGGCAATTTTTCTAAACAATAAACTCTTCTCCAGCCAGAAAATACTCCCTTTAGAGGATTCTGTACAGGCAGAGGATGACAAAAGCAACTGAGGAGCCCCAGGAACATCAGCACAGCTGTGGTCTTGCTTTCCCTGCTCCACCATTTCATTTCAGCTTTGAACATGTAACACAGTTAAAAGGCAGCTCCTCATGCAATAAAGAGGCTAAAATGAGTTTGAATCATAGCAAGCAGTGTTTAAAAAATTACTCAGGTAATTTTTTCTACTTTTATTTGGTAGAAAAAAAAGTCACATTGTCTCCTGGCAAAAACTATCTGTTCTGAGACCATTTTACATTTATTCTGTAATGGCATTTTAGCTAGAAATTCAGGGCCATCTATGAAATGGAGGTGCTTTTTAGGGTTTTATTTTTAACTTTCAGATGCAGTCAAACAGTGAGAAAGGGGGAAAGATTTATATAGATCCACACATGCACATGTACTCATATACACTGGCCTGCAAAGAAAGCAAGGTTGAAGAGGGTCAATATTGATTTCTTTACTCATCCCTACTGGCACTCAGCAAGATTCTGTAGCTGCATCTATACAGAGGGCACTGCTAAAAAGACCACATCACACAGCAAACACCTTGGCTAGAGGACAACGTGGATTGAAGGTTGGCAGCATAAACACCTATTTAACACTGAGCTCACCTTCAGATACTTGAGTCTACAAGTGAAATCCAGAATATGCCCTAGATCTGTTTTGGCATCTCCATTAGCACAGGTAGGTTTGCCCTGCAGCAGCTGCTGAGTGACAGCATACAACTGCAGGGGCCTGATGGTGAAAACTTCTCCAGCCATTAAGAGCTGCTCTCCTGAAAAACAGAGTAGCTTAGGATGAAACACAATGCTGCAAGGGTTACACAGGGATAAATGGTACATGGAAAATGTAATGATACATGTCTGTCATTTCGACTCTAAGATGAAAATTGAGGTAGCAAAATAAATTTTTTTTGAAGCCAAAATAATTCAGTTATTCCAGTGAGCATTAATCATACAGTTTCTAATGCAACTAATGGCACATTTCCCTCAGTCTTAACAGGACTGGAATCAAAGTTCCTTTACATAATGTAAGAGTTATGAAACCTTTTCTGAGATATCTCTAAGTTTATAGCAGTTAAGTTTTTCTATATCTGCTACCTAAAATATACACCTCAGATCTTTTGCTATGCTGCCTAAATGCAGATGCAATGTACTAAACATGTTTTCTGGAAAATACGGAGTTTTTCTGCATGCTAGTAGCAAAGCAAATGCCCACAGCAGAAAACACCTTATCTAATTATAATTTTACAATCCAATTTAACAGTAGGAACAGCAGGAAGCCGCATATAAAAGCCTCTGAAGGCACCATAAGTTTGACGTAGGCTACAGCGGCTGGAACACACAATGGAACAAATATCTTTCCTTTCTTCCCTTTAGGGACACAAGTTTGACTTCATGAACAAGAAAGCATCAGCTTTTGTGATAAGCAGAGCTCTCAGAAATGCTCTGAGGAGTAAAGCTCCCTTCAGCTTCAGTGGGAACAAGTCCGAGAGTCCAGCAGCACATACATTACTGGAAGGTTACACTAATAGAGTACAGTCAGTGACACATCAACAATTCTCAGATCAGTGACACTGTAGGCACTAGAAAGCCAGCAAAAATTTCTTCACAAGCTTCCTTAAGATATTCCAAAATTCGCTGAATGGACTCTCTGAGGTGGCTTCATCTAAAGGTAACTTTCTGCCAGAAGAATCTGAAATGGCATTGCTGAAACATGCTTCACCTATCATGCCTACCACGCTTCAGGCAACTAGAATTATACAGCAGCATCTTGCGTGTCCTTCAAAACAAAAATAGCAGGGATTAATCCTTTCACATGCCTCCTGCTGTTAATGGAGCAGCTGGAGCTGTTGTAGGTACAGTAAGAGCATTTCATTTTCATCTGCCACCCTCAGAAAAGCACACCCTTAAATTAACTGACCAGAAGGTCTCCTGTTTCCTGAATTCTGGAAGACTAATATTTAGACATGTAAAGTGATCTCTTGCATTTAATACACTATCAGGACTCACTACAAACTACACAGACTATCAGGACTCCCTGACATAGACCAAGCTTCCTTACAGGTTACAATAAAAACACACTGAGACAAAAGCTCCTGATCACCACTGCCACATCCCTTAAGGATACAGACTAGGAGGCCCTTTACAGAACATAAATTCACCAATTTCTTCTTTCCAACAGTGGCTGCAAGACTGTTGCAGCTCCTCACAAAATACAGCTTGAATTAAAGTGCAAGCAGCAAGAAAAAGACAAAATGAAAGAAGGGGGAGAAAAACTTGCAGTCGGATATGGAAGATCAGATCTCTCATTGTCTGGAGGTGAAATATGAAAGGCATATGAATGCATGAACACAGAGGAAAACATTCCTGGATAAATACTACAAATTCTTTACCTTTGTGAAAGAGCTCTTCAGCCAATGCAGCAGTGATCCCATTGATCTCCTGCAAACAATAAACCATAGCAATCAAGTGTTGTTTACATACTTATGGTTCCAATTTTTGATTTTGTACCTTTAGGGAAGCATCCTTTTTTGCTGTGGTAGAGGACTGATTTTTTAAAAAAAACTGAAATCAAGGATGACTGTTTTACAGACTTCTTTGTAACTTGAAAATGCTTCATTAAAAATTACTTGAAACTGTTTTATTTCATGTGATTTTCACTTCCAAGATAAAAGACACTGAACTACATTTAAATAATCCCATTCTGCACACATTTAAAAAGGGCAGCAGCAACTAGAGCAAGTTATTATTAGCCATCATTAGTCCAACTTGGAAGACAACTCTGTTTTGAAGAAAATACTACAAGTGTAGTGTTCTTCAAATTTTAATATTAAGACTATTCTGATGCCTCAAGCACTCAACATTTCCTCAGAATATCACTAATGCAGAGAAAGGTTTAGATTAAGAGGTCCAGAAAAAAAAAATATGAAAAGTAAGCAGTATTCTGGACTTAAACTCTACTATGTTTGCTGCAAAGTAATGCAAACCCCTCCTTTTCTCATCATTCCTCTTCCCCCTCCTGGACCCACCCAGGTGCTCAACCTCCATTCCTGGCACTGACAGCTCCAGCATGAAAGGCTGAAAACTCTCAGTGCAGGGATTTGTACTTTCTAGATCTGCAGGTGCACAAAGATCAGCACAAGTATTTCCCACCTGGCCACACCTCTCTCCACAAAGAGCAAATGCTCTGTGCAAGTCCAGAAATAGTTCTGAGCACTTCCAACAGCTCCCTTTCAAAGGCCCACAAAAAGAACAAAATAAAACTATTTGTGAGGTTGAAGCTTCCCCTAGACAAACATCTCATTTTAAGGTAGCTGCAAAGTATAAACAGATATTATGGATCATCACCACATGAATATTTCATGAGTTTACTTTGCTGACAATACCTCATGATTCATAACAAGGGAATACATCCATAGGACATCTGCAGCAGACAGCTCAGCTCATTTGATGAGGCAAGGATTTTAGAACATCACCCTCTTAGTGCAACTGAAACCCCATTCACTGAGGATGAACAAAGCCTCCATGCCATAGTTTTGAGAACAACAAGCTCAAAGCTGTATTCCAAACAAAAATAAACAATTCTGATTCGCATTTGAATAAGCCAATTACACTCATCTGGCAAGCACAGACTTAACTGAAAACTCTACTCTGTATCTCTTTTGTCATCTGGGACACAGAGCCAAATTTTTTTTTTACATTTATAATTGGAACAAGATTATGACTTAGACTGTTCAGTGACTAGCAGGCAAAAAAAAAAGAACTCTATTCCTCTGTCAGATCTACAAGAGACCTCTGTCTTAGCTGTAATTACTTAAATGCATCACACCCACAGAAGTCCATTGTTTGCAGGTGTCTCTGACAGCAGTTTGTGGGTACTCAATGCTTTTCCTGCAAAACCTTCTATATGTAAGTTAACAAACCAAATCTTCTAAGATGACAAAGATCGTGCAAGAAAAAAAGCATCCCCATGGCACTGCAGAAATCCTTTTCAAGGTCAAAGTAACCATAAAGTTCTACATTGCTGTCACATGCAACTGTTTCTCTTTGCTAGGCTGTACCCAAGAACAACTAAAGGCTCCAAAGTGAGTTTAATGTATCTATGGCTGGTATTTCTACTCCATTTAGTTCTATTAACCCAGGAAATAAAATTAAACAATTATTACTGGAAATGCTACAAAAAAGAATAGACAAAAATATTGTAGCCTTCCCACATAAATTAATAAGGCAATATCAGGAATTAAAATGGCTCCAGTATGTACATGGGTTGTTTGGTAATGAAGATATTTTAAAAGATCAAAGTTCTGCAGAAAGGTCATTTTTTCCAGTAGAATTACTGTGGTAAATATTTAGCTTTTCTACTGAATAATTAACGCTTTTTTGGTAAATATTTAAAAGTATTCTGAAGTCCCAAGCAAAAACCAGTTGAGTTTGCAATGAAGTCAGATCCCCCTAAAGCAAAGAAATGCAGACTAAGCAACAACTTTGCCCTTAATATCCAAGAGCAGTTTAGAAACAGGGAAGCATTCATATCCAAATACTGCTAGCTCTTTGGAAAAGCAAAAAAATATTACAAGAGGAAAAAATAGTCCTGAGAAATACAACTGGGACTAGGAAGAACTTCTGCCTGCATAAAAACTATGTGGAAGTTACAACACTGAAACTTTAAGGAAACAGATGTCATTTACAAGATAGAGCAGGCAGAAAACAGAAAAATTATGCAATTTGCTGGTGATCACAGGAATTTTGGTCCATTTGAAGAGAATCCTCCCTACACTGTCAGATATTTTTAATAAATTTAAAATCTCATCCATTTCAGAGGGCTTGGTAGTTACAAATCTGCGCGCTTCTCTCAAGTCTGCAAGGTAATACAACACTGTGGAATAAACCTTCTACTGTTTTTATCTAAAACTCTGAAGTCTCACCAGGGTAATTATGTTCATGTAACATAACCTTTGTTGCTAAAACGTAATTAACACCTAATGGATCACTTGTGACTAATTTCTGAAGCTTTTCTATGAAACCATGAAGGGCCTTCTCAAAACATCTCACCCCAAAGCAGTTACTGCTCCTTCTTTCCATTCAGTTCTCCACTGCTTTTTCCTCTTTAAGAAATTCATTCTCACCCTTACAACATGATGCCATATTGCAAAAAAAACCTAATTATACACAAGAGATGAACAAATTGCAATCTGAAAATGAAATCAAGTAATTGCTTCTTGCTTCAAGTATCTTTTACCGTAACCTTCTGTCTGCTGGAGCTATTTCTCCAAAGGCCACTCCATCACTGTGCTTCCATAGAGAAGCATCATTTTTCTTCATTTGGGCTACTGGAAACTATTTCGGTGTGAACCACAGCTCCAACCATTAGCCACTAAGTGGAGGGCTGTGGATCCATTATGCAATGTTCATTTGAGAGCCAGCACTTTTGACTTCAGCCTAACCAATTCAGACACACATTTATTCACAGCTTCCAACTCTCCTGCCAGCATTTATCTTCTCTTTTTAGAGTCCCTGCCCACACTACTTCCCAGCACAGTGTCTACTGCAATAAAAAGTGGTGTCAAAAATCTTAAAAATATGCTTTGTTACATTGTGCAAAATGTTGAAAAAGAACCATTTCAGCAAATTCATGAAGATTCCACAGAGTTCTCTCCAAGTCGCAGATCTAGGGAAAGACACTCAGGCCTCTATTCAGACACTAAAAACATAACTTACATATAAATGAAAGTGCAGGAAGTGTGACAAAACTTTTGGTGCAGTAACAGGGAACTTGAGCAACAGAGTTTGCAGGTAGATCTCCAGTTCCTTTTGTCTTTTCTCCACAAGGCTTTTGGAATTTTTTCCAATGATCTTCTTTGGAGGTAACAGATTTTTATCTATTTTCTTCTCTGAAACAAGCTGAAAGACAAAGATCAGAGTTAATACCTGACATGCCATCTGAACTTGAACAAAAGATGAAATGGAACATATTAAGCACATGTTGCCTGATCCTGGGAAGATCCAAAAATAAAATTACTTCAGTAAATTTAGCTACTGCCTTCAAAGTATTGGGTATTTTCCAAAAGAACATTTTTGTCACGGAATGATCAGAGTTTAGTAACAGTGTCTGCTCAAAGAATCACTCAAAGTGCCAGGGCAGAATGCAACAAATGTGATAAAACAACAAAATAAACAGTGCATTTCAGAGAAAGCAGAACACTCTTGCATAAAGAAGACTTTGCCTCATTTTTATTTGTTTTTTAGCAGCACTGGTTGGTAACTATCCCATGCTACTTTAAGGATATTTTTATCATCCACCCCTGAGGAAACTTTGGTCACCAAATCAGCTGATCATAAACATCCTTCTTAGCAAAAAGTTGAATGACTCCAGCCTGAACTCTCCTCTCAGACACAGCTTCCATCCAAGGCCAAAGTTGTCCGGGTCAACCTTCCCCAATTCAAGAGGAGAGTGTAACAGGGCCAAGTAATAATGTTCTCACAAAAAGGACTTAGTCTGCAGTTCAGACAGCAAGCAGCAATTAATTCCCTCTCTTTATAGAAGAAAGAAATTATGAAAACCATTCTGTAAAACAGAACAAGAACTGTACAAAGTTTTGTAAAAGACCAAGGTCACAGTTTTAACATTCTTACCTTTTCATGCAGGTCATGGAAATCACTGTAACGATGTTTGACTGTCCACTGATGATTGCCAACACTAACCTGAATAATGTACACCTGAAAGGATAAAATTCAAGTAAGGACACTGCAAAGCCTTTGCTTTAAAGAAGCTGACTGTGAGACCTGCTGGTTGATGGAGCACTGTAAGGTGGGTCTATATTCCGCAAGAACCAGAGCAGAGGTAAGGAAACACTAACCCCAGCTCTGAGGTGACTTTGCTGATGTGCGATGCCTGATCTCACTCTCGAGGGTGCTCCACAAGAACATGCAGATGCCTCAGTGTAAAGCAATGGCTTTCATTTCTGCAACCCAGAAGTTAATAGCCAAGGACTCTAAGGTACCTCTTTTCCTGAAACTTTCTGCTAACTGAAGTTGGTATTCACAGCTACCCACAAGCCTGAGATGGCAGCATCCCTTCTTCCATCTACCAAGTTCCACAATGGGCAGAGGAACTTGGCAAGCATCCTGCTGTCACTTCAGTTAAGCAGAAATCTGGAGCTTAACCCTTGAGAAAACTGAACAAATCATTTGGTTGGGTGGATGCTGTTTTATTCCTTTTAGGGTGAAGCACACAAGACATCTTCCTGAAGACTTACAGTGCCCAAAGAATCACTACAATTATCTAAAGCAACCCAACATCTCCAAATATATTTTTAGCCATGCATGGCCCAAACAAAGATTTTAATTCTAGGTGACTTTCTGGATTGAACAGTACTGGTTTTGCAGGAAACTCAGCCTACCTTTAGATATGCCAGAAACAAGCCATCCCAAAGACATTTTAAAGGTACAGATAAAACACAAGCAGAAAACAAACAAGGCTCTGCAAAACCAGTTCCACAACTACTTAAATACAACAAATTAAATGAACTATATTATCCAATCCAACTATACTCTTTGGGGCTTGTAATCAAATCTTGAAAGCATTTAATACAGTTGAGAACTTGCTTACTACCACAGATCACCCAGAGCTGACTCATAGCTGCTATGAGGATGATACACATCTAGTTGCTAAACCCACTTGAGAAAACAAAAAGCATCAACAGTTTCAATCTGTTACATAAAAGACCAGTCTTCACTTACTGCAAGTACAGAGCTGCACAATGTCAAACATTAAACAGAATACCACCTGCATTTTAGAAGATGAACTATAGTTCATGCCAGTTTTATTTTTGTGAGCATCTGACACGGGCTCGCTGAACAAAACCCAAGCCCTACAGAGAACCAAACCAAGATGTCCTGACTCGTGCACCCAGTGAGTGACACGTCAGTGCTGGGATGAGCACTGAAAACAGAGAAGGATGCCCACACAGAATTATGGACTCAATTATGGACTGTCATGTTGTATTGGGAAACAGCAGATCAGGATTAATCACTGTGCACTGGTGACAAACCAGAACAGGAATAACACCAGCATTCAAAAGCAGCTGATAGCCCTGAGGAAAGCAAGGAGAGACTCAAAGAAACTAAACACAGAAGTAAAGAAGTACTACATTTATAAGCCATAATAAAAATACCAGTTCTTTTGAAAAGCTGACTGTGTTAAGCTATGGCAGAGCAAGCAGCACATCTAAAGGCAATGCACATTGAGTACACAGGCATGAAACCTCAGATTGGACACTGGAAACTCAGTAACTTCACATGTCCCAATTGACAATTCAGCAGGTGAGCAAGGAAACCCCTCCTCTCTTTATAAAACACAGAGTAAATCTGTAACAAAGGTTTCATATCTTTTTGAAATGGCAAGCACTGACCACTTCTAGAAACACAGCGCTGGTTGAAATGGACAGTCTGGTTGGGAAAGTACCTGTTAAAGTGTTTGCATGCACTGATACAATTCCTTAAGTTAAGTCTTTAAAAAGCTGTAGCATTTCCCATCTAGAAGGCAGCCAGAGCAGGCAGTACATATTCACCCCACAAACAGCATCAGTATGAAGAGACAGCAACTGATTTCACATCAATCCACAAGCTGCCATTATCCTGAAGAATAAATATATAAATGTAATATGATGATGTGCATATAAAGACTTGTCTTAATATAGAAACAAATCATTTTAGAGCAAAAAATCCCCTTAGATCTCTCACTGTTTCAGGAGCTTAAGTTCATCAACAAATTTTGAGTGCACTAATACAAGGCTGGCAGCTTAAGTTAAGGTTCTCCAAAGGCTGCCTGTCACACCAAGCGCTAAAGGAATACATGGATAGGTGATGACATCCTCACACTGCACTTTCTTGCAGACATTAAGAAATATACCGTGTGAAATCCCCACCCACCCATCCTTACACCACAAACTGCACACTTCTGTTGGACTAAAACACAACACCCTTTACCTTCACAGGACTTCCTCCTCCACCTGTCTCTACCAAATCCTTCTGTGTAAGAAATTTTGTTCCTCTTTCTATAAATCAGTTCTGTTGGTTACATTCTGCTTTGTAAAGTGTTTGGCATATTTGCAGTGCTGTATATTTTCTTTATTTTCTAGCAAGCCACTACAAGATCTTTGCAGTTAAGAGCCCACATCACCAAACAGCACCCCTTCATCTTCCCAAATACTGAGACCTACTAAACATTTTTGAAGCAGCTATTAAATGAAGACCAGTGATTCCAGACTGCTTTTTGTTCACTTCTTATATGCAGTACAAAAACCTGCCCACCTCACTTAACATGGAGAACTTGCATTTCTACAGTGTGTCTCATCTCACTGCACTTCAGCACTGTAAAAAAACCAAACAACCCAACACTTAAATGACAGAGCTCTCTACAGGAAGCTTGGGACACAGGTGTGACTACAGCCAGTAGGTCCCAAATTCCAGAGCAGTGATGCAGCCTCATCTCCTCCTCCCTGCCTCATCAAGTAGTCGGACAGTTTACACCCACTCAAGGAAGCAACAGGATTTTCCTTAAATATCGAATTAGTATTTATGTTAAAAACAGCTGCAAAAAACAGGAAAAGCAGGAAGGCAATTTTAGGCCAAACAAATGCAGAGCAGGAAACAAACGAAGCACTGACAGCCTTGAGGCCTTCTACTCAAAACCAGTCTTCAGTCAGCATCAGCTGGAGCAGCACACCCAGGAGAAACACCCTGTAGAAATGCTTATACCTTACTAACCCAACAGAAAACACATCAACCAGAGCAGGATTTTTTCCTGTTGGATTTACCCATACCGTGCCTTTCATGCTAAAAACTCCAACAAGAATCACATTTTTGAAAGTACCTTCAATATTACACAGAACTGTGGGCCTCCCTGATATATTGTACAGCATCTAATATCACAGCTGTCAAATTGGTGTCATTACAGTCCCCTTCTATTGAGACTGAGCTCTGAAATACAGAGTACTACAGGAAGCTCATATGCCACAAGTAAAACAGTTAACTCTTTTAAAAACAAGGATGTAAACAGGATCACTGCCACCTCACCATAAGGTAATGGATGAGGATGCACGTTGCTACAGCTGTATTTCCTTTCTTACCTTAACTAAATTTGACTGACTTTTACACCATTTAACAATCTCTGTCCTGGTGCAGATCTTTGTCATGTCCTCAAGCACCAATGAACACTAAACACATGCTATTTTTTTCAAAAACTTTTCACCCTGTGATGAATTTTGTAAAACTTCAGCTTTCATTTAAAGATCTATTCCCACATTTCTAATGGCTCTTGGGCCTGTCTCAAAAGCTGACAACAGCCTTGGAGTCCTGCTAACAGGTTCAGGAGGTTTACACACAGGCAAACTTAGTGCCAACACGCCTTCAAAAATGCAGCAAGAGAATCAAAGTAGGACCAAATAGTGGTAAATCTTGTCTTTCCTACATTGTAGTTTTAAAGCTACCAAGAAAAATGGCATTAAAGTAGCATGGTATTTCCATAACCACTAAAAGAAAGAAATCTGGTCTTGAAAAAAACTTCCTTAGGCTTAGCTGCAGCAGCTGAAAATATTATCCTCAATTATCAGTTGATCAGGTGAACACTACCTGCAGGGTTACACACCTGAACTCCAGCTCAATCTCGAACATTAATGGTATTACCAAAGGGTGGCCCTACCACAGCACTTGTTTGCAGGATGAACCAGCAAAGGATCTCCTGTTTCACTTCCTGCACCGTAACTTCCAAAAGGATAAGAGGGCAGATGACAGTGACATTTTGTCAATGGAATGCACTTGATTTTCTCATTCACTGGTATTGCATAATACTGATGGTAGTTCTCAACACCAGCACAGCTGAGCCTTGCTTCACACCTGACATGGAAGCTTCCAGTCCCCAAGCCACAGGTCTCACTGTGCCTCTCAACTGACTAAGGGATGAACCACATCCTAACACACCCCCAGTAACACCTCAACAGCAGTGGCACCATTTCTGAGAATACACATCATGCAACTAAGCGAATGAGCTCAGGCACTTCTCAAAAATTCATTTCAAGCTTGTAGCCAACTCCTTCACTGAATGCTCCATTTGCCTATAAATATGGCAACTGACCACCTTAAAGTCATTCCCACAATCGTGTTTCAAGGGTCATCACCTGGGAAGGAGTTAGGTTCTTCATGTGCCACAGCTGTGTAAAGCTCTGTCCTATTAACAACTCAGAAACCACTCTCCTGTTGCTCTGTTTTCCCTGGATACCTTTATAGAGGCAGGAGCATGAAATATTACTTGTATCCATCACACAACTTTCCAAATACTGTCTTTCTAAACCATTGCCCCCCTTTCTCTTTTCTTTCCCACAGCAGAAAGCCTGGTGTAATCCACGTGCATTCTACTGAAAAAAGGTCTTTCAAATCACCCTAAAGTAAGGCAAAAGGAGAAAACATTTTTTTTTTAGTTATGTAACTGAAGGGTGGTGTGCTCGAGACATTTTCTATCTGCAGTTATACTGAGGTTCGTATAAAGATGAGCTTCTTCCTGACAAACAGACCAATTAACTCTTGGTAGAATGCGACCAGACAAAACCCAAGCCATATATCAAAAGCTTCATTCCTTCCCCAAATGAAAACACTGCTGGCAATTTTTTTTTTTGGTGAGGCATCCATGTCTATCCTAAATCATCTGCTTTCCTCTGGAAATAAGATCAGAGGTTTTTTTACGATACTTCCAGGCGAAGGAAAGATTTCCTGTGCTTTGTTTAGTCCAGCCTTGAAAGCTATGTTTACTCGATAGCAATCTGCCATAAACATACGCACATACACATAGATATATACGGGCAAGAACACGGCATTTGCTCACGGAGCCTCCGCCTCTCCCACAGGACCAAGGCAACCCGGAGCTCGAAGCCGCTTTTCCCGGCTGAGTCCCGCTCCCACGCAGCTCCTTTCCCCGAACCCCCTCGGAAACTTGTGTCAAATATCTCGCTCCGTCCTAAGCGTGGGCACAGCTCCGGCCGGGCACTGCTGCCGGAGGCAGCCCGGCACCGAGCTCGGCCTTCCCCCCTCCCCCGGCACCGCTGAGGCGGTGGGCCCGCTGCCCCCCTCCCCGCACGTCCCGCACGGCCTCCCCGCTCCGCACCGTGTATGTCTCCACCAGCTCGGAGCCCAGGACTCGGGCCTCCCGCGGGGGCTCCTCGCNCCCGGGGGCCTTGCGCTGTGCCGTGCCGTGCAATGTAATGGAATTTAATGGAATGTCGTCTAATCCAATGGAATCCAACAGAATAGAATCCAATCCGATGCAATCCGATGGAATCCAATGATTAGAATCCAATCCAGTGCAATCCAGTGGAATCCAATGGAATAGAATCTAATCCAACAGAATCCAGTGTAATCCAATGGAATAGAATCCAATCCAATGCAATCCAATGGAATAGAATCCAGTCCAGTGCAATCCAATGGAATCCAAGGAAATAGAATCCAATCCAATGCAGTCCAATTCAATACAGTGCAATGCAATCCAATGGAATGCAATCCAGTACAATCCAATACAATCCAATGAATCCAACCCAGCCCAATCCAGTGCAGTCTAGTGGGATGCAATCACTGCATTGCAGAGCTGTTGAAGGCTGAGCCCCCTCCCAGCACTGTGGCTGTGACACTGTCCCCCCAGCTATGACATTGCCCCAACTGCTGGCAGCTCTTGGTGCATGTCTGTGGCCACCAAGGGCTGCTGGAGGCTTGGACAGTGTCATGCTGGGCTGAGGTGCCACTGCAGTGGTTCTGTGACTGAGCTGCCTGGTGCTACCCCAAAAACAGAGCTGAGGAGCTGGCCTTATGGGCCAGACTTCAGGAATGAGCCCAGAGTGAACTCAAAGTGTTGTTTGGGGTGATTTACTGACAGCATGGACTCTATTTTCACTGTCCCACTGAGCATGGGGAAGTGTTTCAAGCCTGTGCACACTAAAGGATCTTGCCAGGAAATTGTAACAGAAGTGGAGAATCTAAAAGATGGCAAGCAAACCATCCTCAGCCTTTTCCCCTGAGCTGAACCTGAGTTGCCCTGAGGGGGAGTCATACTAGGACA
Organism: Hylia prasina; assembly: GCA_013397195.1. Classification (NCBI taxonomy): domain Eukaryota; kingdom Metazoa; phylum Chordata; class Aves; order Passeriformes; family Sylviidae; genus Hylia; species Hylia prasina. The sequence goes on from VYXD01010935.1 coordinate 142,486, forward strand.
ACCTTTCTGACAGGCTCAGTGTGCACCCCAGGAACAGAAAATTGCAGGAGAGAGGATATAATTAGTTTCTTTAGGAGTATCTGATTGTATTAAAATTGAGAGGTTATCTAGAAAGATTATGTTTTGGCAGAAGGATGCATCAAGCATCCATCAAGACTTTGAAATGTACTCTGTGCTGCATTACACACAGAGGGATTATGTTTTGGACTGTCAAGTCAAGGAGATTTTGTTAAAAAGTACCTTCCAGTACAATGAAAGCAATATCTATCAGCCCTTCCTTATGCTACCTAAGTGAGGATGCCGTTAGCTCAGTATGGTGTCTTTAATTACAACAGAAGTGTAAATGCCCTGGCTGGATGTATGGAGCTGCAGGGGGCAATGGTGGTGTCTTGCAGATGCCACCAGGGCTGTGGTGCCAAATGAGCAAACACACCTCTGCAAACAGAACTGGAAAAACCCATTTTGGTTTTTTGTTCACTGAAAAATATTTTCCCTTGGTCAGGATGTGTACAAGGACAAAACGCAGAGAGTACAGGCAGCCCAACAGGGATTTTCTAATGTTGTCCCAGCATCAGGAACTGCTGCTGAGCTCAGCCTCTTCATCAGATAATAAGTGGGTTTGGAGAGCAAGTTTAATTAAGCTTCCTCTGAATGTCTCGTCTCCTTAATTAAATAAAAATTTGCAGCCCTGGCGCGGCTGTCGGGTTTGATCAGTGCCAGTCTCCTGTCTCCTCCTAAAGCAGTTCCTGCCTGCAGGCACAGTGGTGGCTCATGTGTGACACCCCTGTCCTGGCTCACAGAGAAGAGGCAATGACAGGAGCAATGTGGCTGGGGAAGGAGGAAAATGGGTCCTCCCTCAGCTAAAACTTTTTGAGTAGGGTTTAGGAAGCAATAAATTAAAGAATTTTCCTGTTGCTGGGTCTGGACTCTCCAGAACCAGATGCTCAAGGCAGGGAAAGGGGAGGCTGGAGCATTCTGCTGAAGTTTGGAGCCATGACACAGCCCAAGGAGCTGTGCAAACATCCCTGATCTCAAATAAAATTGCAAATAAGTAGGGCTTCTGCCATTAATTTCCTTATATTTGACCTCAAGAATGCCTCTGCTAGTTTTGCAATGGGTTACAGCTGCTTGGAAATGAGAACCTGAAATGAAGTTCTGGAGGAAAAAAGGCTCACTAAAGCTTCCCACTTGCCTTGGTAGCTTGAAGTGACTCACAAGTGGGACAGCATGTCAGGGTACAGCTGGAGCCGGAGTTAACAGGCTGTACCTGACCCCAGTGACAGCTGGTGTGTCACTGAGCCAGCCATGCCCAGATTAAGGGCACTTGTGCTGGCAGCCCTCCTCAGACTATAGATAGCCACACTCCCTCTGCCATGGGGCTCACGTGAGGAGGCAAAGGAAGCAGCTGGAGAGGGTGGTTTTCCCTCAGAACACCCCACCCCTGCAGTAGCCACTCCCAGTGTTTTGCATGGCACAGGCTCCGGGTTTCCCTACAAAACCCCAATTGCCAATTCTTTTGCAAGCAAAAAACTTAGGAGAGCCAGGGGATGCTGAAGCTTTGTCTCCAGGCAGCCGGTGGAGAGGCGGGAGTTGGCATGATGCCACTCGCCTGCGCCTCTTCCCCGGGAGGAATATCACATCCCGCTGCCAGATGGGATTTCATCCTTTCCTCTGGGCTCAGCTTTGTTTGGTACGTTTCTGCTCGCGTCAGATGTTCACAGAACTGCAGCTTTCCCATGCCAGTGTGCGGGGTGGCAGTGGCCCAGATTCCCCCATTCTAAGCACACAGAGGCCCTTCCTGCACATCCCAACCTGAATTTCATCCCAGCTCTCTCCCAGCAGACATTTTAAAGGCAATGTTAGAGCCCCCCTCCTGCGCTACATTTACCCTAAATATATTCTGATGCATCCCAGGGGCTGTTTTCAGGGTGACTCAGAGCCATCACTTCCTAGGATGGAGGGACAGGGCCAAGTGTGTTTCCTCAGCGCCTGCCCTGGTGCCTGGTAGTGCCCAGAGCTGGCACCTGCCACCCCATTGTCTCTGCAGTGAATCCCAAGGTGGCAGAAGCAGCCATGGGCTGGGGTTTGCCTTGGGACAGCAATTCCTTGGGAAGGTCTTTCAAGGGTTACCCAGGAGATTTTGGGTGATGGTTTGGTTCTGGGGGACAGCAGGTCTCCCATCCCAGCCTGTGTCCTCACTTAAGAATGGGCTCCAATGCCCTTTAACAAAATAGCTACTTCCCTCTGCCACTTTTTCTGACTTTCATGCGTTAAAGCCAAACAAAATGTTAAATACATTCAAATTAGGAAGACTAACCGCTTCAAAAATCAATTCCTTAAATGTAACATTTTTCCTTTTTATACCATCTGCTGCCCCTATGCTGAGCAGAGGCAGGGCTGGGCTGAAGCCTGGACAAATCAAGGCCAGTGGGTGCTCACAGGACCCCAGTTCCTATCAGGCTCTGCAGTGAGTTAGTCTTTCAGGACTCAAAACCCAGGAGGATGTGATGTGGGGATGGCTTTGTGCTCACCTGCAACCCTACTTTGTGCTGACACCACCTGGCTCCCTGGGTAATGTTGCTTTAGCTTGGACATTCCATAGGGACTGCAGCATGATTCCTCTTAAGGGGGGATTTTTAGAAAAGGTGAAAACTAAGAGTTGCATTAATTGCATTTTCAGTTTTGCAAACTAATTCTTAAATGAAGCAGCTGGAGGTGAGACTGCCACCCTGAGGGGTCAGAGCCCTCTGGACACAAGAGGGAGTCCTGAATCATTAAAAAGAAAGATTTATCTTTGGTTGCTGTGGATTAAAGCACTCTTCACTGAACTGAGAAAACTGCTCATCACTTGGAGGCCTTCGGTGTGTTTTGCTCCCCACCATGGCGGGGTAAATCTGTGGTAAATTCACAGTAAATCCAGGAGTGTGGATTTTAGCCATTTGCAATGTGGACAGGTCAGCTTGCTGGCTGGGTGAAGTGAGTCATAGTTTCCTAAAGGGCTAGCAATTATCCCTGGAACCAAACAGAGTTGATACCCCCATTTTGATAGCTGATCCCCACATTTTGCAGCCCCAGCTGAAAAGGGAAGGCTGGGGCGAAGCACCATCTGCCTCCACACTTCTCTCCCTGGCACAGGGGCTGCACATTCCCCCTGTAATAAATGCCAATCTCTCGTTTTTGCAATTTATGAAAATTTAATAAAAATAAAAATTGATTATAAAAATTAATACAAATACAATAATAAAAGTTAAACAATTTTAGAGTTAGGACAATATTAGACAATAATAACAAAGAGAGCAGCCCGGGCTGGGCCTTCTCCTTCCCAGACAAAGGAGAAGACAAAGGCCAGAGAGAAATCTCCCTGTTTTTGAGGATCCTCTTCATGACTATGCATATTTTATTTAAAACAAGGAATTTCAGCTGGTATTTGTCAAGAAATCTCTGTTAATCCTCAGGCGCCTGTGAGTCTCTGTGAGCTTGTTTCTGTTGATAAGGAAAGCCATAAATTCTTCTTCATTAGAAAATATAGGGGTTTCTGTGTAAAGAATCTCTTGATTATCTTCTCTCTTTCTTGAGCTAAAAAAATATCTCACACCTATAGCTTCTATTTCAATTTATAAAAAAGCTTAATGTTAATTACAATACTACATTTACTATATTATTCAAATGTTAATACAGCATAAAACAAATATCCGCGTAGAGCCACATACACAATATGCCTTTTTTTTCACACCCCATGCTCCGCGCCTGTCTGCACATGGCAACGGCTCCCCCGAGGGCATCGGCCCCACCTGCAATCCCTCATGGATTTGGGGACGCCCAGTAGAGGGGACGAGGGGCCTCACACCTCCTGTACCCACCGCCCCGGGGGTCATTTCCTGCTGTCCTTAGGGAAAGTGGCACCTGAATGAGCTCTTGCCACACTGACAAGGATTTTTCAGTCAGGAAAGGGAGGCTGAGAACTTGCCTCCAGTAAGTCCCAAGTGATCGAAACTCTTATCCTTCCAAGCTGCTGGAATAGCATTCCCAGCAAGATTATCTAGAAGGGAGCAGAGATGAGAACCATTTCCATGCTGTGCTGGGATCCCCTTCTGCCTTAGGGACCTGGGCACTGCAAGGGGGTCGGGTGAGGCCGTGGGAGCCAGATGTCAATGGCCATGGGCAGAGCTGCACAGGGGCCTGGGGAGCTCTGGGCTGGCTCTGGTCACTCTCCACACTCTTTGCAGCCCCTGTGCCACATGCCAGGAGGGGCGGCTGCAGCAGCCCAGGGCCCCTGGGGCTCTCTCCCTCCCAGGGGAAACCCTCCCTGAAGCCTGGGGAAAAGCATCCCCAAGGCTTCCCGGGAGAAGGGAGTGCTGTCCCGGGCAAGGGCAGCCAGGCCACCAGCTCACCTGCTCCCCACGCTCACCACGGAGCAGGAGGAGGAGGCGCAGAGCAAGGGCCATGGTGCCTTGCCCTCTGCCAGTCCCCAGCTCTTGCTGCCACCACTGTCCTGACACCACTGTGCCAATGTCAGCACCGCTGTCCCAATGTCAGCACCGCCGCCGCCGCCGCTGCTGCTGCCGCAGCAGTTGTGCTCACGGACTGACTGAGGGGTTGTTGTGGTGCTGTGCAACCACGGGGCTCTGGCACCTCTGTGACCCCAGAGCCTGCTGTGACCTCAGCCTGCTGTGACCTCAGAGCCCTTCTGTGACCTCATGGCCACGGTGGAGTTGTGTGGGGAGTGGGATCTGCATTCTCCAGGAGGGAGCTCATCCTGCCCAGCAGCTCTGCCCAAGGGCTGTGAACCAGTCCTAGCCCAGCTGATCTCACAGGCTGGGGGATGAAGGGATGCAGAGCACCCCCAAGGCCTTCTCAGCCTGTATTGCTCCATGTCTGCTTTCTTTCAAGTAAAGGCAAATTTTGTTCATTATTGAGTGGGACATACTCATCTGTTCACAAGCAAATTCTTCTTGCCACTCGCACAATATTGATGTGCTCTATTCAGACTGTAATTAAGACTTACCTCTCACTGTAATTAAGGCTGATGCATTATGAGGCAAAGTGTTGAGTAGTTTGTCCTGGTGTCTGGCACTGTAGAGTTTTTCAATAATTAAATGACATCTGAAGACAGGTGTAGTCTACCATACTTCTGACATACTAAAAATGAAATCAACAGCCTTTGAAACAGGATTTTATCCTCCTCCCAGGAATTTTAATCTCTGAGGTCTAAGCTCGTCAGCTGCCTCAAAAACACTGTTTTAATGCAGACAGGCACCCATGCAGTGAGCAACAAATCAGGACTGTGGCTGTGAAGCTTGAAGCAATGTATGTTTATAGCACTAAAGTAATAATCCATTACCCAGGTGAAGCCAAGCATTTCCCAAATAACTCTACCTATCTTCAGGGATGTCTCAAAAAGGATCATAGTAAAATCTGGCAACGAGGAGAGAGAATGTAATCAAAATTAAAAACAAAGCTTTCTGATATCTTTATATTCCTATAAAAAGAGAGGCAAAATTGGTCATATATGGAACATTAACTAAGAAGCGAACAACAGATTGTCGAAGTATTTTCTTGGGAAACAAAAAAACCTAAATAAAAATAAGTCTACATGCAGATTTATAAGTAAACCATCATACCAAGAAAAAACCCAGACCTGTTAAAACTAAAACTAAAAAGTCTGTTTTGTCTGTTTCAGTACCAAAAAAAAAATCATTGAAAAGAATCAGAGATCTTCAAGACCATTAGTATATA
>VYXD01010938.1:0-32804 GCA_013397195.1 Hylia prasina
TAGAGGTTCCCCCTCAAGCTGGCCCTCATTTTTGAAGATGTTAATGAATAACCAATAAAGCAGTTATTTAGAACAAAAAGAAGATAATAAATAAGAACTTGATAGTTCCCAATACTTAATAGCTTTCAATACTTTTCTCTGTGCAAGATCAAAGAATCTGGTCCTGCACACTAAAAAAATGCAATAAATGGTTTTTTTATATCATCCACTCTAATGAACTATGTTTTATTTTCATTTAAATTCCCAACTGCAGAATTGAGGGATTGTGAGATAATAAGAAACTTGCTAAAGCTTGCATTAGATTTTTAATGATTGTAGCCTTGTCAACCATTGTCAGAAGGTGCATTAAGGAAAAAAAAAGCTTAGATTTATATCCATATAGTTAAATGTTATTACATAGTTTTATCCCCTCAAATTTGAGATTAAAACCAATCTAGTCTAATAAAAAATAAATTATCTGTAAGTGGTAGCAATGATGTTTTGAAGAATTGCCATATTTTCTCCCTAAAGAGGAGACTACAGAGACCTGGGTGTCCCCTACTCCTGATTCCAGGGTGAAGGTAGGATTGAGCCACTCTCAGATATCACAGGGATAGAAGGAACTCAGATTGCATCCTCTCAAGCTGTGCTTCCAGAGAAAACATGCACATTTTCTTATGACACAGAATGAATAAACTTAGGGGAAAAAATTAAGTCAGTTAATCATAAAGAAATTAATGTTCGTTTCTTCCAGCCAAGACTCACACATACAGATGTACCTGCAGCACGCAGCAGGTTATTTTAAGATGAAGCAAAATAAACACATCCATCCACTGTTGTGTTAAATAGTTGCAATCATAGTTTAGAGAACCTTAAACATAATTCTGCAACAATATATACAGAATAATGGAAAGCGTGTTTTTGCATTGAGATACAACTCTGACCTGTGTTGGCTGAAGTGCTGATGAGTCCAGCAATTCAGATATTACAGACCTCTTTGTGCAAAAACACCCACTTGCAGTTGCTCAATGACAAAAAAATTATGACATTATCAAAATCCAAGAGCATAACAAGGAAGTGAATTTACCAAGCTTAAACAGTGCACTAGCAACATAGAACGACTGATCATTAATTGCATGGCTTTTACATAGCTACCAAATGTTTAAAAAGTTCTTTGAATTATAATTTTTAAAAAAAAAAAATTTCAAGGTGATGTCAGGAATCAATAAAACATGGAGAGAAATTAATTTTTTTATATGAGCCATATAGAGACACAGGTATTGCCATCAATGACAGTCTGTCAGAAAATAAAAAATATTAATGTACTGAGGAGTGTAGGAAACATTTCCACACATTTGAGCATCATAAACACAAACATATTCCTGAGTAGACCATGCAGCAACATTTAACTCAAACTATTTTTTCCCATTTTGCTCAGCCCTGGAACAATACATTTCCAATTTCTGCACACATAAATCATTTGTATGTGTAACAACAGCTGCACTCTGCATTATATGTAATTCAGATTTGTACTATACCGAAAATATTTCTCCTACCTATTCATTCTCCCATTAATTTCTTACAATATTTTATGCTTTAAAATGTTAGATTTTCTTTGCCCAAATTCCTGAGCAATGCCTCACATTTTCTCCCTCTGTCAGTAAATAGATTAATGCACATAACTGCTTTAGTACAGATTGTTTCACTTCAATATGTTCAGTTTATGGCAGTGCTTAAGCCTCCACTGTTATCTGTGAAGATATTTGGGTTGAAAGTGCTATGAAACTATAAATATTGATTACATACCTCATTTAAACATAACCAAACTAATTTAGACTCAGGATTTCTTCTAACCCGTGAGTAACATCAGCACTAAAAACAATTACAACCCAGCACATGCTTATGACACTCGAATTTCTTTGGCATGCAGGAGCTCTTCATCAAAGTTAAAATGCAAACCCACTGCCACAGCACCCAAAAGCTGGTTTTATGTCTGGTATAAAACAAAAAGCATGTTATTTTCCCCTCAAGCAGGCTAGAAAAGCGGGGCTGTCTGAAGCCCTCATGTCACACACACAGTCACCTCAGCAATGCTGAAGTGAAATACATTACTGGGAGGATGACATCCCACCCAGTTATAATTGAACCAAAGTAAACACCAGGCATTTTTGTGGCGGGAAAAAAAAGAAACAGGAAACATCTCTGCCATTGCCAGCTGGGGAAAAAAAATAAAAATCCGTAAGAGCCTACCTGAGACAAGCGAGACTGTGTCTTTCTCCCATGAGACAACAGTGATGTATGCCTCCACAGAGGAGGGGATAATGCACTTGAACACTGCTACATTGCCTCTCATGGCTTTCTGGTCCTCCACACGGACTGTATAGGGTTCCCGTAAAACTGCAGGGACAAGAGGAGGGTTTGTTAAACAAACTGCAGCCCCACATCTCACCCTCCTCCCCGGATAGCCTTGCAGAGAGGCTCCCCAGAATCAGGCCGTGGGCTCTGATCTCAGTGGACAGCACACATTTACAAGGCTGATTGCAAGTTTGATACCAAAGCACTCCCAGACCTTTTTGTTTCCCCAAAGTCTGCATCTCTTCCTCTGTGTTCTTTCCTCACCCAGCTCTGGGAGGCTTTTCTGGAAGGCTCGGGTAGGAACTGCATATTTACGTGGGTAAGTGGTGTTATGTTTTGTGTTACTTGTGCAGTTTCCCCAGCCACATTTCCCTTCACAAAAGGGTTTTCTGCTCTATCAAAGAGCACAGAGGTGCATGCAGGTGCAGTGTGTGTGAATTAGACATCCAGAGGGGAGGAGAGAAGGAAAGTGTCATTTAGGATTTTGAAGAAGAGTGAACTGAAGGAGAAAATCGATGGAGGTGACAGAGAGAAAAAAAGAAATGTGTGTCAGGAACACAGAGAAATGAAAGTAAGAGGAGAGCTACATTTGATTGACCAGCCCTGAAAGAAATCAGTTAATGGGGAAAAACAAAACAAAACAAAAAAAAACCCAAAACAGAAACAAAGCCACAATTGTATTAAACAAAACCATGTTAAAATAGAACCCAACGTGATTCAAAAAATGTTTAGAAGCATAGCAGCATAGTATTTCTCTTGAGTCTGAAAGAATTAATTTAATAAAAAAAAAGAGAAAAAAGAACAACTGGGTGGACGAGGAGGATAAAAGCACAACTGGAAAAATCATTCCCACCACACCAAACTAATATTGCTGGGACGAGATGAAGTTGCACTGGGTAGGAGAATGGAAAGAAGGGAAAATCTGAAATAATTCCATGAAGAGTGAGGGATGAGCATTTCTGCGAGCAAGAGTTCATGGAGAAGGTGGCAGACCACAGCTATCAGTGAGCATTTTTTCCAAGGGCTTGTGTAACCCTCAATCCCAGGAAAACACAATTTGGGGAGTTCTGAGCCAAGCAGCTACACTACCAACTGCAAAGTCCTTTCTTAAGGTCCTGTTCTTATTTGCAAGGCTCATTTCTCAAGCAGAGGGAGAAGTCTTGTTTGGGAGTTCCATGGATGGATTTTTTACACCTAAAGGAACACCAGTTCAGAGCCTCAGCCAGCAACACTACAAGCTGTAGCCTCCTTGCTATTACCACATTAGTTTACCTTAGAAATGTAAAAATTGGAAAGCAATCCTGGAAAAAAATACTGCCCAAAAGATGTTTGAAATGGAGACACATTAAAAAATCCAGAAAAAACAAATATAAGTATTGTCTCAAAATATAATTCTACCAGAGTACTTGCCCACAAATCCATGACAGTAAAACCAAAAACTCAAAAACCAGAGCTGAGTTTCAAACATTAAGTTGGTTACAATGTGTTCATATGAATCTTTGATTTTCAAGCTTTTTTTTTTCATGGACAACTAAATAATTTCATAAGAAGCACAGACCATCACAGAACTCCCCATACATGTAACATGAAAACTTGCTTCTACTGGATGCTTCTGGTGCAAGAAAACCCACTTTCCTAGACTAAAATTTTCATGAGACGTGAATTTCATGGAAACCTGGTTTTTATTCTTGCTTCCCAGCTGCCTACAAACTACAGATCTCTGAATGTTAACTTATTGTTAAGAAGAAGAGAAGGCATTTTATTATTTAAAAAGAAAGTCTCAGGCAAGTTTAGTTGTTAACTGTTCATAGGTTTTTTTCCCTGTGAAACTCCTGTGAAGACAAATCTCCAGAGGAAAGGGTGTTCTCTTTGAGAAAAGCCAAGCATAGTTCCACCAACAATAAAGAGCTTCCAAGGATTTTCATTTGCCAAGGGTCAGCTCCCAGACTATTTTTTGTTTGTTTGTTTGAATATTTTAATTAACTGAAGCAGATAGACCAAAATCTTCAAAAGCTATGCAATCGTGTATTTGCATGTTGTAACAAAAGGCCTGATTTTGATCCCTCTGTAATTCCCCACTGCCTGACCCAGTCAGTACAGAAAACAGATGCAAAACCACTCTGCTCATTTGCATATTTTAGCTAAAAGAGAAAGCACTGCCTGTGGATCCACATCAGCAGCTGAATCATTGCAGGAGGCACAAACTTCTCTCAAAAAAAAAAGCACAAGTGACCAAAAACAAGGGAGGAGAGGTGTGATTTTAGGCCAAGCATTCCTCTTGTCTTCCAGCCCATGTACATTTTCTCACACAGTTCTTTAATGTGCAAGCGTGGTTTGATTGTTGATTTGATTATCAGTTTGTTTCTCCTTCTACTTGTGCTCAGCTGATCTTGGGAAAGCTAACCTCTCAGCACCAAAATAATAACTCAAACTGGGGAGGAGAGGAGAGGAAAGAATTCATGATATTAATTAATATTGTTAAGAGTTCAGAGGCTACACTTCCGACCAATCTCCCCTGACTGATATCTGCTGCTGCTCTTTGAAACACCCAGGTCCCCTCCCTCCTCAATCCCATCCAACAAAAGGCTCTACTTACCAGCCTTAATGTGAACATCCTGACTCCTGATTTTCCCTGAAGGATTTTCAGCTGTGCAATAGTAAGTGTTATCATGGATTAAGTTATTAAAGCTTGAAGGAGGGAAGGGGAAAATTTGGAGAGTGCCATTGGGGTGGACGTGGCGGATCCCTGGGACATCGTAGATCTCCTCGCCCGTCGCTAGGTACCATCTGAGCGTCACCGGGGGGATCCCCGCTGCTGGACAGGGGACCAGAGTCCCTGTGGTGCTAGCAAACACTACCTCTTGCAGAGATGCATTGACAAAATAGAGACTGGCGTGTAGCTCTTCACTGAAAACTGCAAGACAAAAAGGAGAAAGAAGGGACCTTGAGAAGCTGAGAGATCGCAGCCGCGCGCGAAACGATTCGACGCCGCGTCAAACACAGCGCCCAGGGAAGGTAAGCAAAGAATCTGGATGCTGATGTCAGCTCTAATTAATAAATAAAATAATAAAATGTTTCTCGTTTTCAAAGAAAATACCATCAGATTAAACGCTGTCAGTGGTTTATGCCCAAAAGTGAAATGAGAAATCCCCTTCGGTGTAAATGGATACAGATCAGCACTCGTCATACTGATGCCTTGGGAAGGCTGACCTGGAACAGAAACTGCACAGAGCCAGAGAATAAAGTAGATATTTATTAAAAGGCTTTTAGGGTACACCTTGGGCAGGACAAGAGCCTGACCAGGGCTACACATAAGGTGGACCCAAAATGGTCACAAAATGGATGACCGGTCACGAGGTCTTACATTTTTAAAAGTTTTGGTCCATTTGCACATTGGGGTTTAATTGTCCAATTACAGCTCCAGGCTGTGAGGTCCCATCCTTCTTGTTCCTCCCTTCAGTCCACCCTTGTTTGTGCTTCTGGGTCTGAAAGTTGTCCTTGGTCTTCAGCAGGAAAAGGATTTGTTTTGTCTCCCTTCTCTGTGAAGAGAGCTTACTGACACTGAATATGAGGCTCAGAGCTGCACCCCTGGGCACACAGAATCTGAAAAATGTGAAAGCTAAAACTTAAGGCATCAGTACAGCCTGCAAAAATCTATCTGGAATCTGCTTTTATGAAATTTCCAGTGACTAAATTTCTGCTTATTTTACAGTATTTTTGTGGCAAAAAAATATTTATAAAGTAATAAAAAGAACTGAGCAAACAGTGGGAAAAAAAATTACCGTAACTCCTTAAGAGTAATACATGTCTATACCTAATACAGAAACAGCTTAGTAAATTCTTTGTATCATTTGGTCAGGTCTTTCTAGCAAAGACCTCTAAACTTAGGTGCCTATGATAATCTTGTTTCTGCCATCCATGTGACACCATGGAGTCCCACTCCCAACCTTAAACTGAAGATTCTGTATCACTGGAAAGAGCCAATATTAGTCAGAGCACCAGGTTAACCACTTCTGCCGTGGGCTATTCAGCTCTCACTGGAGAGATTGAAGTCTCCAGGTGTTTTAAAGGTCCCCCAACATTTCCTCTAAAGTACCTTCCAGCTGACAAACCTAACACATGATTTTTTTTTTCCAGTAAATGGTCAGATATATTCCAATATCACCAATCTGCTTTATATTTGCATGTAATGCTCACTTGTAAAAAAAAAAAAACAAAAAAAAAAAACCAACAAAAAAACCAAAAAAAACCCAAAAAAAAAACTTGTCAGTTTTGCTTGACACAAACACAGAGACTTGGATGTTTCACTATATCTTGAATGCAGTAGATTCTGACAGGATTTTCTAAAGCCAGGCTGGTAACGGGTCAGTTTTTAAAAAGGTGACTCCACTGGAGGAGATCCCAGCGAGCAGTGATGAGACAGATTTCAGGGCAGCCTTCATTTGCAGAATTATTATTGCACATTCTATTATCATGCAGAAAGAACTTGCAATCCCAGTGCTAAGCCTTGAACTCTCTTGTCTAACTCTGCCACTGCATTTCATGATAGTCTGGAGCACAAAACAGACAATTGTTTCCTTCTCTCTTTTGGTATCTTGCAAAGATACAAGGTGGGAAGGTGTATGTTCTAAATATCATCAGGAGAGACTCAAAAGAGAACAAAACTGGTTCCTGGAAACTAGAAAAAAAAGGGAGACACCCTCTCCAACAGGGAAAGGTGTCTGGCATGCAGGAGACAGATAAATAAGTGGCACAGAGAAGTTTGAAAGGCACTTGGAGCTTCAGAAAGGAGAAATTCCAACTCTGGAGCTGAGCTCCTGCATTTAGACAAGGCAGGTGCCAGCACAGAATAAAATCCCCCTGCAAGAAAAGTTGCACCTAGTGGGTGCAATCCCAAGAGGAACTCAGGCATCTGGAAAGCAAAAATAGGCACAACAGGATAAGCACAGGAAGAAGCTGAATCCTCATTCAGAAGGAGTGAATAAGATGCCGCCACTTTTACATAATCACATTTCTAATTATAGTTGTACTTTGAAGCAGAGAACAGTATTGTTGGTAACATAATAGAGAACTGGGAAAAAAAAAACAATTTAGCATTGTTCATCTGCTGTACAAGCTTTTCTCTACAAATGAAACAATCAACAGGGCATTTAAATTTCCATTGGCCAACAAGACATTCACGTAGAAGTAATAAACACAGTTCACATTTGCCAGCTTTTATTATGCTGTGCTCTTCTTCGCACATATTCAAGCAAATCCAGGAGCTTTCCCAGCCAAGAACAAAGAGGTAAATACCAAATTATGAATGCCATAAAAATAGGAAATATCAGGAACTCTGTTTGACTCTTCCATAGAATCTAACTTCCCAATCAGACACAGCTGAACTAGAGACTCATACCAGCAGCACAGAACAATGAATTTTTCCAGCTGCTTTGTACCCCCTGTAGAAGCTCTCACTACTTTTGACAAACTTTCCATCCATCAGCCAGTACAACAGTGCTTCATTTTAAACCAGCATCTGCTACACATTCATTTTAATGGCAGCCAGAAACACACCAAGATCCCTGGAAAATAATCACAGTGCTGTAATACACACACTTATGCACAATGCTGACAGTCCAGATGCTTTTTGTGGTGGAATTCACTGTGTAAGCTACATGGAGACATCCAACGACAAAAATGGGATTTTGGAAGCTTTTATTAAAAAGATATTTCTCCTCAACGTTCCATAGGAAGAAAGGGATTAGCTGAATGACAGAACAAGGGATTTATTTGAACTGAATTGAAGCTGGGACAAGTCAAATATGATATTAATTATATGTTCCTTAATGATAGAATATGATCCAACTAAATATTGTATTTTTCAGGAAGCAAAAGCAATTCTAAGAGTTGCAAGGGAGAATGGTAAGGGAAACTAGTGGAAGTTACAGAAATAAAACAGCAAAGAGAAATAACTGAAGGATGAAAAAAAAAAAGGCAATCATAGAAGAGAAAATAATACCCAAGGCAGAACTGAAAACTGAAAAAAAGTGCAGCTGAGTGACTGCACGATACCTGGACAGAGATCACATCATTTCTCCGTGTGAGGGAAGAAAAGGCAAAGATTACTCCTGAAGAAGGGTTATTTATTACCAAACCAGTAATTCTTGAGGGAAACAAGAGGAAGGCTGCACCTCAGCAGTGCTCAGGTGGCCCAGCTGGAATGAAAAGGTGACAAACAATCTGCACCTGCAAAGCGCTTTGGGGCAAGAAGGCAGAGATTTGTGTCCTCAGCTGGGTGGTTAAAGGAGAACATCAACAGTTTATCAGATCAAAGGACAAGAAGCACTTCTGGAGTCTAAGGCTCAGTACATGCCAGGATCTCACTCCTACAAAAATTTGGAGAGAGGTATGGGGGAGGGAAAAACAGAGGGGAGAGAGGGAGGGAGATGGGAGGCAGATAATTTTTTTGCAAGTTCAATCGCTCTGAGCTGCCCTCGAGTAGCTGAAGCAATAAGGGGAACTGACAAAGCATTATAGCCAAGGAAGTTTCTCCTGATTTTCGGGGGAGACAACGCAGATCTGCTTACCAAAGGGCTGGATACATCAGCCAGATGCAAAACTCCTGTTGGCATTTGAGAGCTCTCTTTTCATCTGAACTGATTCTTTATGGGCTGCTCAGTGGGGCTCTGAGCTGATCTCCCTCAGCACGGGAGACCGAGCCAGGCTGGGCAGGTGGAACCAGGATGGACACACAGCTGGGAAGGTTTAGGCTGAGTTTGGCAATTCCAACACCTGTAGCTATTGGCACAGCTAAGAATAGACTGATTTTTTTTTTTTTTGCAGAGGTGGCTCTTTCTCTCTTCAGGCAGGTCACTCCTCCAGGTCTCCAGTTCCTACATGTGTGCATGCTGAGCACTTGAAGGTTTTCTACAAGGACCTAGCCAACACCTCCTGCCTCTGAGGCTGGGATTTTTCATGGCTTCACAAGGCAAACCAGGCTGAAACTGCTGTTTCTCAGTCCTCCTTTTCATTGGGCAGAAGGGGGTGTCACTGAGGTGTGTGAGAGAAGGTCCTAAATTTAAATTACAGCATTACAATCCCCATGTGGGATCTGGTGACAAGGAGGGATCAGCACAAAGAAAGAGATGAGAGAAGAAATCCAAAAGCAAATCATGAAACCATCTGTCCTCTTCCCTTCCTCCACAATGTCCCCCCTTCGGGTTGCTTCACCTGCAAGAACCTTTACTCTGAAGATGCCAAAAAGTGAAAACTTTCCTGGAGTTCACATGGAACAAAAGAAAATTTTGTATCTGTTCAACTCAGTGCCAGAATGCAATGCTGAGCCTTGGTGTTGTACATAATTCCTTTTCATCATGTGCTCTTTCATCTTTTAGTAAATTTAAATAACACTTCTGTGATTTTGAAGTTGTCTTTTTGGGCCTCATGTTCTTGCAAAGCCCTCTTCCCATATTCTGCAATTGGCCATTTGAAGCCCCAATTTTCTCTTCAGCTCTTGAAAGAACTGAAATATTTTTGGTTGAGAGACCAGTCAGCACACTCAAAAATATGAATAAAATGTCTCTGAACAATTAATTGATACTTATATTTAATTCACCTTCTGTAACCTTTTCAAGGACTAAATGCTATTCCTGTAATGTCTTTGCAAGTGGAAAGTTTGGTCTTAAATGAATAACAATTTCAAACTAAGGGAAAAATTAGTTCTCATCCATTTGATTAATCAAATCCAGCATGAAATATTTACATAGATAAATTAACAGATATGAATCAAAGTGAAAGTCTGGAGCCAAGAGACCACTGAGGTTATTTAGATAAAATAAAAATCAAAACAGAAAAGATAAATTATGTAATTAAGCAGTTGACTGCACTCCTGCACTACAGCAGGTTTGTAGAAAGAGCTTGAACTCAGTTACAGAGGAACTTCAGGTTTGCCACAGCTTTGGACATCAGTGTTCTCTGTCTTTTTCTCCTCAGTTTGTGATTGAGGAACTGGGCAACAATCAAGTATTTCCTTCAGATTTATTGGATTGTATAAGGTGCCACCTTAAAATGTAATAATTTCTCGCTTTTAAATACAGCTGCCAAACACAAGAAATATAGATGCAATCCCAAAGACTGTAATAAAAACAGAAAAAGGAAAAACAGGAAAAGGAAAAGGAAAAGGAAAAGGAAAAGGAAAAGGAAAAGGAAAAGGAAAAGGAAAAGGAAAAGGAAAAGGAAAAGGAAAAGGAAAAAAGGAAAAGGAAAAGGAAAAGGAAAAGGAAAAGGCAGCATTTAAGAAAGTTTAAGCTCCTAGTGCTGAACTTGGAATGGCAGACACCTGGGACATGGTTTTTGCCATGATGAGACAACCCATTCCAGAAAAAAACTTACATTTGGAAAAAGTTCTACAAACAGATGCAAAGCAACGTGAGACACATTCCCTTAAGAAGTTTAAGGACTAAGAACTTGTGTGTTCTTATCAGCTCATCAAGCTCTAATCAAAGTTTAAGAAAAACAATAAAATACCAATGTCCTGCATGCCTTCTGGAAGAAGCCTTTCCCTAAAAGGCCCCAGCCATCACACCTTGGGCAGGAGAGGAGTTTTTTGAGCCTTCTGCATAGGAAAAACACAGCCTGGGCTCAGCTGAGACCCTGCCTTGATGGGGCAAAACACTCTCTTCACTTGGTCCACCATCTCCAGCAGATAGAGAGGGATTAGGACAACTTCCCAACTTCCTTGAACATCTCAGTTAACTGGGGAAGTTCAGCTCAAGGTGCCCCAACACTTTTAGCTCCTGGGTGGATGTTTGCTGTCTACATTTATAGACACTTCTCCTGTGAGCTCAGCCTGTCTGGCTCATGCATGAGCCTAAAAGCATCACAGCCTTTGCCTGTCCCTACACCAGCAATTCCTGAATGCACCTCCAGGCTTCAGAAATCTCAAAAACAGGGTGGGGGGCTTTTGTTGGTTTTCTTTTGTTTTGGTGCAGGAGGTGGCACATAAAAAGATATAGTGGGATCAGAGCAAAAAAAGACAAAGCTCACAGAATATCCTGAGGAGTTGGAAGGGACCCACAAAGACCATCAAGTCCAGCTCCTGCACAGGATTGTCCCCAAGGGCCACCCCAGATGTTCCCTTTCATCCCCAAAAGAGGACAGGGAAGAGATTAAATAAAAGAGGTTGTTTGGCAGAATGGAAGGAAAAGGTGGAAAGTCAGAAGGATGTTAAGACTCAAGGAACTCCCCAGGATCTCATCTCTCTTGAAAGATCTGCTATCAGCCAGACAGCTCCTTTTTCACTGGCCTGAAATCAGAGTAAAAGCAGGCAAGAAAACACCATTGTGACCACAGTCATTGAAGACATATGTCTGTGAGATAGAGACCTAGAGAGAACAAAAGACCCAATTATAGCAAAACAATAGAAAAAAAAATTTAAGTGAGAATTTAAGCCTCATTTTTCATATGCCCAGTGAAAAATACTGAAATCCTCCCTAACAGAGGAAAATAAAATATTGATTTTTCACCGTAACTACAAATATCTTGTAAGGCAATTTAATGGTATTAATCTAAAAAGCAATCCAAAAAATATCCCAAACCAACTTTTTTGGGAAAATGTCTAGAACCATCTAAACAATAAATTGTATTTAAGGAAACTGAATTACCAGGATCATACTACAGGTTAATTACCCTGTTGACATCCAAACAATGCAGTATGCTAAGATAATCTTTTCTGCATAAACACACACGCACAGAGAACTGATAAATGAAACATTTCTGAATGCACTACTGTGCCTTTCAAACCAGTAGTAGAAACATTACAAATGCAATCACAAATATGCTGATTGCTCAATGCACAACAGGGAGAGAGAGCCTGGGTGGGTGGGAGGGTGAAATGCTGATGAGCTGTGTCACTATTTAGGATAATTTTTAATTTTTTTTTCAAGATTCTATACTGGATCACCATGATTGAGATTTAAAAAAGAGAGAATTAAAAAAAAAAAAAAAAGAGGTTAAATTAGCCTTTTTTTCCTCCAATACTTTTCCCCTTGATGAACCAAAAAAAAAAGGCCTTATTTGAAAAGAATCAAAACCTGATTAGACACTTACAAACAAGGATGTTATTATCACTACTCAATTATCCAGTAACAGGCTATGCAAAGTGACCTAGAGAAATTACTTCAGCTATTGTGGAAAGATCAGAGTGATGAGGCATTACAATAATCGTGTCTCCCTCTAGGGGTTTTATCTAATGACTAACACACAAGGTTGATAAATATTATAAATTTTATTAGAGCAAGGGTAAAGCAAATGTACTTTTACAACTTTGGCTTTGATCCTGGCTCTGGACAGGGATTTCTTTTGCTCCTCTAAATTGATGGGGATTGAACATTCCTCATTGTTTGAGGGGAAGGAGGGTAAAACACAACTCACATGAGGAATAAGTTTCAGGTGGAGGCAAAATAAGTGACTTCAAGAACAGGAAAACAGCACTGGGTAAAGACGCTCTGACCAGAATCCAAAGGAAGTCTTATTAAAAAGGAAGTAATAAAATGAAGAAGAGTGAAAGCAGCCCTAAAGAAGAATTATGAGAGAATGCTAAAATCAAAATAGCTTTAACGTGGAAAACAAAATTAAATCAATTTCCCAGAATTATTTGATATTACAAATAGAATTAACAAAGAGATGAAGGTATTAAACTAATACAATTACGAAAACACCAATTAAGCACCACCACCCACAACAGTTTTAAGTCAACGAAGGAGAGCACAACTCTTCCCACAGCATAAAATCTCAAAATGCAGAACTATTTCCCATGTTGTGTAAGGGTAGCCAGTATTTTAGGGCTCACCAATAGAAATTTGCTACGTGTCCACCAAAAAGCCAAATGATGCTTTTTCAAATTGCTGCTCTGGTTCAATGTGTCACTGCTCAACCTTTTATTCCAAAGGGTTGCTCCTTTGAATCAGTTTCGAAATCAGAACCACTAATGAGGATAATTAAGTATGCAGTTGGTTTTGCCCACAAATAATAAGCACTATGGAAAAAAAGCACTCAGCATTACATTATCATTCTCAGAGGACAGAAACTTCCATTAAATCAAAGCAGGCTTCCACAATTAAAAGAAAAGGTCCTCAGGTGAAACTATAAAAAGGAGAACTCACAAGGCAGGGAGAGAAGTGTGGGTTTTGGTGGAGTGCACAAATGCAGAGTTGCAAATGCAATAGATGCAAATGATGGGAGCTTTTAATCAGCTAAAAAAGAATCATCTGTGGTTAAAAAATACCAACCAAAAAAAAAACCCAAACCAAAAAACCCCAGATAACTCTCAATCTATGGGCAAAATTACACATCTGTGTTTCTTGAACCCCAAAACCAATTCCACTCATTGCTATCGTAAGGAACACACTGCAAGAACACCAAAAAGCAATAGGACAGAAATGAGAGAAGAGCCTCAGATTTGTTTTCTCTCGAAAATATTTTATGAGCAAGAGAAATAAAGATAATTAGCTGTGTCTCAAGTTTTTGAAAAGTGGAATTAATCCATATTTGTATAGCTTTTCTCTTATCTGGATTATAACATTATCACTTTTTCCATAAGCAGAGCCAGTATTTTCAATGACTTGTTGGCTGAGATTTAACAGGCTTCAATCTGGGGCTTGTCTTCAAAATGCTGCAGCTGACCTAATGCTTCTGAGAGAGCCCTGCCAGCCACCAACTTCACATCCTAATGGGACAACAGATTTACAAATAAACAGCAAAGCTGAGCATACTTTTTATGAGAAAACAAGGATGGGAGTTCATAACCTGAAGCTGTAATTGGACAATTAAACCCCAATATGCAAATGGACCAAAACTTATAAAAGTGTGAGACCTTGTGACCGTTTGTCCATTTTGTGTCCATTTTGGGTCCACCTTGGGTGCAGCCCTGACCAGGCTCTTGTGCTGCCCAAGGTGTACCCTAAAAGCCTTTAATAAATATCTACTTTATTCTCCAGCTCTGTCCAGTCTCTGTTCCAGATCAGCCTTCCCAAGGCATCAGAGGGAAAACAACATTGCCGCAAGGGAAATGTAAGAATGGAGGTTTGGGGTTCGGCTGAGCCTGCACAGTTCTGCCCAGACACCATCAGTGAGCTCATCCAGCAAGGACAAGCAGGAAGAGAATCTGAAACATACTGGCAGCCATCAGCATATAAACCACGAGGTTTTACAGCAAGAAATCACACAAACATTGCTAAGTACACTGGGTGTTGAAAGAAAATGCAGGGAGAATTAGGTGAAAGCTTTGGTGGCACAGTATTTCCAACACTGACACCATTTAGGTACTACATTAGGTAGTCCCTGCTAAAGGAAAATGCAAAATCTGCCCGTCATGGGAAGAATAAGAGGAGCAACCTTGGTAGCACTTCCTGAAAAGCAGAGTTCTTCCAGAAACTGCTAAAGAGATGAGCAGCACTGAACTCTACTGGCCTTCCTCATTAGGAAATGTTGAACAAAGACTGTAGTCTTAACAGTCCAAATTCACCAACATCGCCACCAGCATATCAAGGACAAAATTCAATATCAGTGTGATGCATTTTCTTGCATCAAACTTCATATAATATTGTGGTATAACAACATTTCCATTCTGGAAGTGTTAAGTTTACTGTCCCCCACTTTCCCACCATGATTCTTCTTCTTTCATGTCAAAGTTAACTGCAAGTGATCCATGCAAGTTCAAGTCCTTATTCCCTAAATCTGCAAATGCAGGATGGAAGAAATCCCCGAGTCACAGGCAAGAAAATACACAGCTCTGAACATTAATCTGAAGGGAGAGGACACGTGGGATCTGGAAATGGCTCTGTGGAACAACCCCTTTCCTGAATTAGAAATCCCTTCAGGACCACACATCTACCTGGCATTTGGATTTCCTGGTCTGGTGAGGGTTCTCCAGCCTCTGCAGAACACATCTCAAACATTTTGCTGCCCTAATGCTGCTTTGCATCCCTGCTGGATTTTTCCACCCGTGGGGACGAGCCCTGAGTGTGACTGAATTCCTTCTGACAGCTTGCCTGTCATATCAGCCAGGGCTGAGTCACAGCAGCAGAACAAGGGCAGCCCTTCCCCGTGCTCCAAACCCAGCACCAGCAGAGCAGTGAAGAGGGCACAGCTGCCTGCCTTGCTCAGGGGATGGCTCTCCATGAAAATCCAAAAAATAAAGAGGAGAGAGGGAGGAAAAGGAGGAGAAGCTCACAAAACCCACACAGCAATCTGTGCTTCTGTTCAGCACAAACAACCAGCACCAACAGATCCGAGCAGTCTCGCTGCTGTAGAGCAAACAGGAGTTGTCTATAGATACTATTTTAATGTATATTTTATTAGTAACTAATAGTATATAGTTACTATTTTAATAATGAAATTTCTAATAGGCTCTGAAAGTTATTTGGCTGTATTAACCCTGAAAATAAACCCAGGACTGACAGAGGCAGAGTAACTCTCACACTACAACAAAACAAGATAGGATACTACAACACAATGTAAGTGTACATAGAATATAAGGACATGCAGTGACAGAACAAGAAGAAATGGCCTTTGGCTGAAAGAGGTCAGGGTTAGGTTAAATGTTGGGAAGAAATTTTTCTCTGTGAGGGTGCCCAGAGCATCTGTGGCTGCCCCTGGATCCCTGGAGATCCCTGGTCCAAGGCCAGGTTGGACATTGAGGCTTGGAGAAACCCGGGGTAGTGGAAGGTGCCCATGGCAGGGGATGGAATGAGATGAGCTTTTAGTTCCCTTCCAACCCAAACCATTCTGGGATTCCATTCCGTAAGGAAGAAGAGAAGCAGCATTTCCTATGACCACTGCTACAATTACCATCTGGTTACTGCCCATATTTTTTCCTAAACTGTTTCCAATGTCACCATGATGCACTGATTTTTGTTTACATCTCACTAAATGAAAGGAAAGGCAAATGCCCTGGCATCTATGGCTATTTTTATAGAGGACAAGAGCTATGACAAGCTACTGCAATCTTAATTAAAAGGAATACCAGAAAAGCAAGATTTTTCTCTCTACCTATCACTTGAAGGGGAAAGGAAAAGAAGATAAAAAAGAGAAAAAGGGCAGGTGCAAAACAAGTCTTCAGGATTTAATTTTTGTTTCTTAACAAAACCAACCAAACAACTTATGGAATGATGACTACCTTACCAACTGCAATCTGGTACTCTCTTTGTCATGGGTTTGCTGTATAATTCATGTAACATAGGGTACAAAGTATATTAATATTAGTATAAAATAGACAGAACCCAGGAGGAATGTCTTTTCCTCAACGGGAGACAAGATCTCAGAAATGTGGGTTTTGCTGGAAGAGGAAAAATTTTAAGGAGAAGAAATTAAATATATCTCAAACAAATTAAAACAACATCCCTCAATGTTAATGTCACATCTAAAATGAAGGGGAGACACAACCAATGTAAAACTAAGTTATCCAAGAGTGTTTCAACATTCTGAATGATCCCAAGATAACATTTCAGTTTGGAAATGGCACGTTTAGCATATTAATCAGTTGAGGAATAGAAATACCTATGAAAATATTGTGAAGGTGGTACAGAATGAGTATATAACACAGATTTACATATTATATACCCTTGACAAAATACAGGACTAACTTGCCTTGAAGGCCTCTTTGTTTACCTGAAAAATAAGCACACGACTGTTATTTGGAAAATCCTGGTTTTCATTTTGCTCCCTCCATCAAGATTTCTGTGTCACATCAAGGCAATCACAAGCCTCAAAGACCAACAGCAAAACCCAGAATTCTTTGAGCTTAATGGAAATTTGAACACTTAAATACCAGGGACAACCTGAGCTTGGGCCTTTCCTGGGTTTTCCATTAGCTTTTTTAAAAAAAAAATGTATCACTTTTTCACTGAAGTGCAATGAAAATTAAATTCCTTGCACCTTCTTGCAGCCAAGGAAGGTATTTCTGACCACACTTGTGTCAGCTCAGCCTAAACAAACCTGTTCTCTTTACAGAGACCAAGCCTCAAGAGTAACTGCACAAACTCGTTTATTTTGTTATCACTTTTGGGAGAAGGATGACAACGTTCAACATAAATCTTAGTGAAAGGAAAAAGAATTCTTCAGTGTTCAGTTTCTTTCTTAAAAAAAAAAAAAATCACCTTTTTTTTGTATGACAGTAGAATAGGGTGTTATTCCAAATGTCCAAGTAGCCATCACCTGTGCTCCAACAGTGGCTGATAAAGGATTTTTAGGGAAGGTCTGTCACAATCCTTTCCTAGTGGTGACAGCTAATTTTAAGCCCAGTATCACACAAATAACTAGAACTCCCTTTGCTGTTTGCAGTGCTCTGCACTCATTTCCTTCCCCAGTCACCATTTTATTCCCCATTTCTGCATGATCTTTCTAATTCTTTGCAGCTCTACATCTGTGAATTCTGGGCTCTCTTGAATAGTGCTCCATCAGAAGATTTTAATATTTATAACCTTCTTCAGTTCATTTATGTCAACCAACTCATGAACCAGCAGAGATCACTGACAGTGTTTTCTCTCCAGGAGGAAAATCAATTATATGTTTCCTATTTCTTTCCCAGCCTATCATTAATCTACATGAGGACCTCTCTTACCCCATGGCATCTTTCTTCCATACTGCTTGATATGACATTTTGATGAACTTGTTCTAAAGATCTAGTTATGTGATACTGACTCCATTCTCCTTGCCCACCTGCTTCGATTCCCTCAAAGAAAAAAATCTGTAATCATTTGCCAAGCACAACTTTCCTTTTCTAAGTCTGTCAGATTTCTCCCCCCAGTGCATTGCATTTATTTATGTGCTCTAAAAGCTTTGCTCTTTAAGGCCTGATAACTTGCAATTCCCCCCTACCTTAGTCCTTTAAGACAACAAAAAAGCTGTGACATTAAGTACACAAAATAAAATAGCAAGAACACATCTGATGTCTGGTATTTTCAGAAGTTTAAAAAGTTATTTTAAAATCATTTTCTAGCATCACTTCCTTAGGGATTGAGATGCTTTGTCCCAGACGCCCATTTTCAAACCCTGAGGTTATCTGGGAATTTTCTAGGTTCACTATCTTTCACCTTCACTTTTTTGTCCAAGACTGCAGGATTTAACCTGTTTTTTCTTCAAGATTTCAGCCCTGGAAGACAAATTCTCACCATTTACATGAGAATTGCTTGCCAATTACCCCCACACTTGTCAAATCCCCCTATCTTTAAGTTTGAAACCATCTGTTTGCTTGTCCTGCTTTGGTTTGTATCACGTCCCAACTTACCTTTAAATATTTCCTTTTCCTCCTGTAAGTCTTACTCCTTCTTCTCAACACTATTTTATTTTAAACTCAGTTGTTGGGGCTGGGCAGATGATAAAGAATCCTACAAGAAAAGGCTGAGCAGAGAGCTCCTAAAATTCACCCTTTTATTCAAACAATCCGTTTCAAGCAAGCCTTTAATATTTCCTGTGTTGTTGGTACCTCTTGGAAGGTTGCAGCTGCATCTCCTGTGCCAGACCAAGACAAAAATCACCTTCCCTGGAGGCTCCAAACCACAGCATCCACCTTTCACCTCTCACCTTCATGAGCCAACTCTACCTAGCTGAAAATATACACCTTTTTCATTCATCAGTCACATTCAACCATAATATTTAAGGCTTAATACAATCACTGTGTTTGGCAAAATAGTTTCTCCCACACACACTTCTGCTCTTAATCAGAGCTAATTAAGTATGTGCATCATACAAATTGACAGCTATGTAGATTCTGAAGCAGAGTTTAAAGTGTAAATAATGATGAGATAAAAG
The DNA here is from genome assembly GCA_013397195.1 of Hylia prasina. Taxonomy (NCBI): domain Eukaryota; kingdom Metazoa; phylum Chordata; class Aves; order Passeriformes; family Sylviidae; genus Hylia; species Hylia prasina. The sequence continues at coordinate 19,126 of VYXD01010938.1, forward strand.
GGATCTTTTGAGCAAAATCAAAGTATCAAGTAGTCATTATGTGTAATCACTATTACAATTTAATGACATTTGTGCTAGAATAGGAATATGAACAGGAATTAAAGTGTCTCATATACATTACTACATTTTAGGGAGTTTTTTAACTCTGTGTTGGTTCCAAAGGGTTTACAAAACATCAGCCTTTGCTTGAGTCTTCAGCAGGTGATTCTGCTGCAAACACAGAACCCAAGGCAGCTGCAGTGGCCTGGATATGAGATGTGAAGAGGTCATGCTGTGTGTGGCAAAGGTTCTAATATTTATCCTTTTTAATCTTGATTTACATGTTAAATATCAATATTAGGACCAGAAAGCCACGACTGGAGGCTGCTACCCCATCACACACACAGGTCTGTGTCTAAGATACAGAGGTAACCTCAAACAGAGGGGACAGTGACACACAAACCTGACTAGAGGGGTAAAGGGGAGGGAGAGGAAGGAGGAGTAAGATTCCTTTGCTCCCATGAACCTGATAAGCAGCAAATCATGAGAGAGCAGAAGCAAGAGAGAAGAAATTAGATCTGCTTTTAAATTTCCTATGCAATTGTAAATACTATTGTTTTATGACCAGTTCAAAGGATAACCACAGGAGTCAGTTTTGTCCATGGTCAGGACAGCAGGTTTGAAAACATCATGTCTTGCACAGGTTTCTTGATAGAGGTGTTTCTACATCTAACATTTCTTAGGGGATCACGTCCTGAACGTGGCCTTGTTAATATTTCAATGCATCATTGAAAATGTAGCAGGAGAAGAACAAAATAAATAAAACAGAAGGCCAGGAGTACTCAGTGACAAAAAAAAAACTGATTTCCAAATGTTATTTTACCCAAAGGTTTCTATGAAGGGGACAGAACACAAAGGACACACTAATCAAACAGAAGACATTATGTAATCTGTAGAAATATCAGATTGTGCAGCAGCACCAGTTGAGTTCAGGGCACAGACAGATATCAAGGTACTCCTAGGGCCTGTTTGCATTTCCTAATACAGAACTTGATGTAGCAGAACAATTTTGGGAGGTTGTCTAATAATATTTTTTCATCTTTCCATTTCTTCCTTTCTTCACTCAGATTTTAAAGAAAGGTTTCTGGCTTTATTGATTATGATCACCTTGAGCCATTTCTATTCATGAACTGGGAAAAAAAAAAACAAACAGTAAGATGAGCTGATTGGCAAAATCCCTCTCAGGATGTTCTAAGGCTTCTGGCTTTAAAATAAAATAATTTCTAAAAATATTCCACCCAACCAAACCATCCCATCCCCTATATAATTTACATCTAATTTTGTCCCACTAAAAACACTCTAAATATTTTGGGTTGTTTTATTATTCTACAGTGAAACCAAATACTTGGTTTAAGCCTGTGCCTATTTTTAATGGCCCGTTTTAACTCATTGATCTGTTGTCATGTTTAATCAAGACAACAACAAAAAAAAGAGTAGCAAGTAGGGTAAGCTTCAAGTACTGCACATTTAATTACATCAAGGATTCGTTGGGGAGGAAGGGCATAAATTGACCTTTGTATCAGTTTTCATGGGCTTAGGTGTTCTTTTTAGGCTCCCAGAATATCAACACGGAAAATGGGAAAGCAAAGTGGTTCTGTGTTTGAATTAAACAAAAGGCTGCCCTAAGGAACAGTCTGCAGAAGAAACAGAGCAGCAAGAAGGTAATTTTAGGTTTTTCTAGTCCATCACTCACCAGTACAGCACCTCCCCAACCTGAACAAGGTGCACACAAATATCAGAGCTGCTTTTCACGTCGTTTAAAAGAACAATGCCACAGCAGTGGGATGGATCCCACCGTGCAGGCACAGTGTGTGCACCTGGGCAGGCTCCAGAATGGGGCCCTGGGAACCTCACTGGGTTCACAAAGCCAAGGGAAAAGATGGGGAGAGACTTTTTACAAGGGATGGAGGGACAGGAGAAGGGGAAATGGCTTCAAACCTCAGAGTGTGCTCAGATTAGATATTAGGAAGGAATTGTTTCCTGTGAGAGCGGGCAGGCCCTGGCACAGGGTGCCCAGAGCAGCTGTGGCTGCCCCTGCATCCCTGGCAGTGCCCAAGGCCAGGTTGGACATTGGGGCTTGGAGCAGCCTGGGACAGTGGAACTGTCCTGGACATTGGAACTTCATGATCTTTAAGGTCCCTTCCAACCCAAACCATTCTGTGATTCCATGATACAGAAACCTGATTCTTTTATCGTTCAGCTGATATAACAGGTTTGAATCCCCTGTTAACAGGGGATGTAAAATAGTCTTAAATTCTCCTTCTCCTTAAGAAGACTGGAAATAACTTCTTTCTTCCATATTCCTTGGGATCCTTATTCTGTGCATGTCACTCACTAATAAACAAATGCAATTGATCTGGTGGGAAAAGAGACAAGCAAATTGTGCCACGCAGATCACAAGCACTGCACCAAGCTGACTCAACTGTTAAAAGCATAATTAGTTTCTCTCTCTTAAAAATACACAAAATATCAGATGAGTCCTGGAACTGCTTTGGGGATGGTGAGTCCCATTTTGTATTTCCCAGCAGCCCATGCTCAGACCAATGTCATGTGTCTCAATCTGAAATGTTAAATTTGGAGAACAGGTCTTACATGCAAGTAACTAAAAGTGACCAGAAAGAAGATGGCCCAGATTTTCCAGGGAGGCCTGTGGAAGCAGAAACAGCTCTTTCCATTATCTCTATCTGGTTGAAAGAATCTAAATACAGTTTTACAGTACACAATAATATACTGTATTTATTAGTATTATTTGTAGATTAAATTTGGATTTAGCAAAACACAGGTAACACTCATGACAAGAAATAAGAGTTTATGGGGATTCCAGAAAATTATTAAACCAGCAGATTCAGTAACTGCATTCTGACTTTCTGAAAACTTTATATGTGATCACTTTCATTAGAATGGTGAGATGATTCATTAGCATGTCAAGTACAGGAACAAGATAAATAAATATATGGAACAGCCTTAATCTCAGTTGGTTTGCTGTAGACCTCATTATTAAAGAAAACATATGTTTACAGAATATTTTTTTTATAAAGTACAGTATTTATTACAATTGCAAATGCAGATTTTAATCCCATAAGGGAATGAAAACCTACTCAGACATCATAACTGTCTGCAGCAGAGACCAGAAACATCCCTCACAAGAAGCAGTCTGAGAGAAACCATCTAAGAGGAAAAAACACTCAGAAGCAACACTGTTGTCAGGTCTACATGAAGTATCTGGGGCTGGTGTAAAGGAGGGGAATGGAAGCAGAGGGGCAAAAACTGTATAAATTATATGATCATTTGCTGGAAGGACTGAGGCAGCTGCAAACTCCACTGGGGGCAGGGACATGCACCTGGTCATGCAAAAGGATCTGCAACCGCTGAGCCATTCTGCTACCACAAAAACAGTTTTAAAGTCTGCTTTGCAATGCCTGCACTGAATTACAGCCTGGTTTCAGGGGCAGCTTTTCTGCAGGAAGATCAGCCCCTGCTTGGCCATCACTCTCCATCCCACCTGTGCTGGCAGGAGCCAAGGGACAAAGAGCACCAGGCACCACAGGTTGCCCAGGCTGGGCACCCTCAGGAATTAAAAGGTGTCTGAGAGATGATGTGACACAAAACTCCTTTTTCCTGCCTGAAGCAGGACTCAGTGTTGGAGTTCTAGGAACTTAGAATTTGGGGTTTTGGTGTATAGTAATACATGTGAGTCAAGATGGAGGATTTTGGGTGTTGTCTAAGTCCTTCACGTTCTTCTTCCTTCTTCTTCATGAGTTTGGGTGGTTTTTTGTAATTAAGTGAAAAAGGTCCACATTGCAGGCCTTGGGTGGTCATTATTGGGTCAGAAATATAAATAATATAGGTGTCACCTTGGTATTGGGTAATTATTGCTTAAAAGACCTTGGAAAAAGTTAGAAGCTCTTCATTTTACCTTCATTTTCTAAGAGTTCAGGGCCCATGAGTCTGTAAATACTCTAAATAGATGAGAGATAATAAACTTCCCAAGTCCGAACTCAAACTTGGAGTTTCCCCAGCAGTTTCTCTATCCCGACCTTAGTAAAGGGAGAAAAGAAGCAAAAACCACCACAACTCAGCACACAGGGTTTGCTGAGGAATCTGGAGGCTCCTCTGTGGGCCCTGGGAGCAGTGGTAACACAAGCACTGGTAGCTGAAAACCAGGCAAGAGCACTCCATGGGCGAGGCTTGTCAGGATGCGCACAAAGAGCTGGCAGGAAAAGAGGGAGAAGTCAAGAGTCTTGAAGCACACTTTCAGCTCCTGGCTTTTGAAGGCCCAGTAAACATCATCCTAATGCAAATGCAGCAAATACCTGCTCAGATTCCTTTGTGATTTTACAATGTGGAGTCAACTAAACTAACAATTTTCACACAAAAGCATTGTTACTTTGAAGAAATACCTAATGCTTTTAAGAAAGACACAATTGTTTTTTTAAAAAAAAACCCACCACCTATTTTTTATAAATAGATCATTCTTAAAGGATGTGCATTGTCTACATGGAACATGCACTTTAATTTATACACAGCTGACACTAAAATGCCTTGTTATTGTTGAATTCCCTTCCTGAGCACACATAAACACCCACTTCTTCCTGGTCTTAACATTTCACTGAAAAGAACTTCCTCACTCCTGTTTGGCATAATGAAGAGAAAAGGCTTCAAAACCAAATGAGGGGAAGAAAATAATAAGGCTACACACATTAGGCTTTTACTAACTCTAACAGCAGTTAGGCACAGAAATGATCTGCTCAGGGAGGGAACCGAGGGACTGCCATTAGATCTGTTAAGAATATGATCAGTGCAAAACTCAAGGGACCACCACAAGATGGAAGGTGGGGAGGCAGAAAAATAAAAAGGTAATTTTTTTAAAAAAAAAAGAGTAACATAAAAACCCAGCACAAACTTCTTGGTCTAATTAAAGGACGGACCAAATGACCCAGGAGGTGGAGAACAGGATCTATGCCCAGCACCAAAAATATAAAGCAGCAGTTTTATCAGGCTATAGGAAAGAAACAAAACAAAAAGCCAAAGCTAGTGTTTTTTTAAAACACTGAAGCTCAGTTGGTGTTAAAGACAGAAAGCAGCAGCTATTTTTGTGTTTCTAAATGCCCTTAATGCATTTTCTAGTGGTTCATATTCTAGCAGTATGCTTCTCATGCACTGTACTTCAAGTGACTCCACTCAAATAATAAGGTCTTTGATCTGACCTTGTGAAAGTCTTCCCTTGGAAATGCACAGACAGAAATGAACTTTAAAGGTCAGCCTTGGAGGGGAGAGAAAAAAGATCTGGTTTCCAGGCTGCAGCTTATACGTGCAGGTAAGGAGTGGCTGCATTGCTTGCAAATGAGAGCTGTAAGATGGAAGCAGACTGATTTTCACTTTAGTTCAGGAAATCAAAACTGAAAATTCTAATAGACTGCTTACCCCTTTTGTCACAAACAGACTTTCCTGGATATAACCTACTGGCAGTGCACTTTGTAACCAAATCAGCCATTTAAGAGCTTTTGAAGGTTTAGTGAGAGGACACAAAAAGCACCTCCTCCCTCAAGACCTGCATCCTGCCCTACCCAGCATCACTCCAGGAGGCACCCCAGGCGCCCAGCTTTTCCACAGTCAAAAGGGATCATTCCCAGAGACCAGGAGAAGTTCGTGGAGCAAACACACAGCTTTTCTGCTCTGGCCACAGGCTGTGAGCAAGGCAGAGGTGCAGGTGTTTTCCTTGCCTTTCCCAGCTGGAAGTGGGGTCACCACGGGCACAGCGAGCGCGGAAAGGAGGGAATCTGTGGCCTCTCCACAACTTTCCCATCCAGCACCACATCCGTCCTCCTCTCGAATGTCATTGGCCCAATTGAGGAGAAAAATAATTAGTTTCACTCTACTTCCTGCTAATTACAGAGTGCATAATCTGCCAAACGATGTACACGCTCGTGTTGGCTGTGGCCTGCTGCCTCCCCCTGTTATCGCAGGCAGCGAATGGCTTACAGTGACAGCTGGCAAACCAGCCTCTGGGAATAAAACATTTTAGCACTTCATAAATTTCTNTGGTGAACACTAATTAAATGTGGAGCAGAAAAGTACAACTTGTACTACAGTACATTATTTTTAATAAGCAGCAATTAGACCCCAACTCCAAGGAAAGTTGGATGCTTCCTGCCATGCGCTGGCAGCAGGGAAAGCCAAAATGCATCCTTCTGCCTCAAATTCTCAACGTAGGAGCAAGTAAAGAACTTTAAAGTGCAGCTGCATGACATGATAAAACTTAATGGAAGGTGGCATACAATGCACTGAAAACTCAGAGGGAACATGCAGCAGAGTTGGCATTAATGTTAAGGTTTCATATCACCGTTCAGATAACAAATGGTTTCCAAATCCCCCCATGAAGCTGCCATCAGGATAAAAAGCTGTCTTATCATTATTACTATTGATCAGACAACATGCCACATTACACTGATTCTGACATCCTGACCACAGGAATGTGCCTAGAATAAAAATAATAGGATGCAAACAGCTATTGATCATATTTACAGCAGGCTCTCTCACAGGTGGAAGTCAGCAACTTTCCACTCAGTATGAACAGACAAAACACAGGGACTGATTTAGAGGCCAAATGTCCCAGAAAAATCAAATATTTGTGCATTTGACATTACAGAAGCGTTGTAGAACATGAAGATTTTACATAGGACTGTGGGAAAGACTTAAGTAGAAATAGGTACTTGGTGAAAATAGAATAAATGTGTTTAATAGGAAATAAACAGCACAGTAGAATAATAGTGTCATGTTGTAATAGCTACACTTCTTTTGCCAAAATTGACCCTTATTTTGCTTTCATTTTACTAGTAGTTCAAACAAAAAGCCAGGAACTCAACAGATTGATTCTTTTTCATTATATTTAGCTCTGAAAGGTCAGAATGGTGCTAGTTTCAGCTTGGGAAATAATAAAAAACAAAGAGGCAGAAAGGTACCAAATCTGGCCTGTGTCACACCTGAGAGTCCTTCAGTACAGTGCAAAATCCTTCAGGAGGGAATTAAAAAAAAATACCCCAAACAAGTGCACAGCAGAGCAGGTGCTTTTATATCACAATAAGAAAGAATTTGCCATCAGGACCACCATTTGCTGTGTCCTCTTTCCAGGAGAATCTCTAACCACAGGTATCTTCCAGATAAAGATATTCACCTGGAAACGTGTTTACTTCTAAGTCAAGGCTGAGTGTCTACAGAAAAAGGCTGTCAGAGACTTGGGCATTTTCATTTGAGAAGGCTGAGGCACTGAGTGCCTTATTTACCTCAGTATTGAATGGCAAGATCAGCCTTAGGAATCCCAAACTCTTTGCCCAGAGACCAAGGAGAAAGGCTGGAGCAAGGAAGACCTTGGTGGAAGAGGATGAGGTCAAGATATACATAAACGAACAAGACTTACATAAATCCATGGGCCCTGGTGAAGTGTTTAATGCTTCCTCTGTAAATGAAATTCACCTCCTATTTCTTAACTCAGAAGTTCGCCCACAAAAAATAATCAAATTTTGCTTCCTCGTGTCCAGCATTTAATTTACTGTTTTATAAAGAGCTCAAAATTCACCTGTTTCCATTCTCTTGCTGCTTCATCATGAGACAGGAGGAATCTTAAGCTCAGAGGAAACAGGGGAGAAGGTGTAAGAAGAGGAAGAAAAGAAAAGAAAGGAGAGGAAAAATGGGCTGGAGAGAAGTGAAAATGAAAGCAGGGCAAGAGAAGAGATGATGAAGATGCATACAGCATTTCTATCAGAACTTATCTTAAAAGAGACCAGAATTCCAGACTCAGGCCAACAGAACTAAACCCAAAATCTTTACTTCAGTGTCAAGCACAAACCTAAATGTCCTCAAAAAAATAAAAATAAGACCACCACCAAGCACAGCCTCAATGCTTTGCTGTGAAAAATGAGTGGCAAATGTATTTTAAACTAATTTTTGTTCTTTTTACCCAAGTGACTGCTCAAGCAATAATTCTGGAGACGTTCAGTGCTGCTGTGATGGAGACCTGGCTGCTGCTCCACATGTTTGTAGCCATGGAATTTTGAGCAGAGAAAGTGCCACTCATTTCAGCCACAGCACCAAAAATCAGCAACATTCAAGCAAGAAATAAAATACATTTAAAACAAATAAATGAATCTTTTGGGGAAAAAGAAGGATAAAAGTGTGTTCAGGAGGCCTGAAGCTGCTCAGGAAATAAATCTTCTGTGTTATTTAACAATGAAAGAGGCAATAAAACCTTTTAAAATGACGTCTTCTTCTCCCCAAATGAGGGTGTGAGTGATAAATGTTATTTTTCTCTCAAGTGAAAAAAAGAAATCATACAGAACACTTTTATTCTGACTAGGAAAAAATCAAGTTTTGTATTAAAGATGGCACAATGAAGCCTGCTAACTTTATTCTGAAAGCACATGTGAGAGTTCACTAATTTTCACTGCACTTTTAAAGCTGGCAATATAAAAAAAAATTGCAACTTTATTGAGTGTGTTGTTGAATTGGAACTTCATCAAAATAGTTTTCCTCATAAAAAAAATAGTTTTGACATGTCACATGACATCTAGTGCAAGTCTCAGTAGAAAATACAATTAAAGAAGAAAGTACTGACTGCGTTTTCTTCCCTCAGCCTGTTGACTAGGGAAGAAAAAAATGAAGAGTTTAGGTTTGCTTTTATATATATGGGAAACCCAGAAACTTCTCCCCATCTGGATTGCCCTTGGTCAGGGATGTGGGTCTGGTTTTGCAGATCTCATGGGGAGGCTGAAGGATCTCTGTGGGCAGAGTTAGATGCAGCTCCCCACACTGAAACCCTGCCCAGAAACTCCTGTTTGTGTGTTACAGAGTAAGGAACCCTCACCCCACATCCCTGTGCACCCCACGTGCCCCATTTTGGGGGCCTCTCACCTATTCTATAATGTGTGATGCCTCCTCTCCTTATTAAAATGAGCAGGCATGCAAATTTGTAATATCTTTCTTTCAGCTTATAGATTCTTCCCTTGTAGAAACAAGACATTTTCCCCTAGAGAGTTTTTCCCCTCACTGTTTAAAGCAACATCGTTTTTTGCAAGTAAGGAGTCAGCAGAGCCATCACCAGCCAAAGTTCACCTTTATTTTATTCTCCTACAGCGGGATAAGGTCACAAAAAAACCATTCTGTGTCAATCCAAAGCTTTTTTTTTTTTTCATCCTGGAGCACATGCTGTTCCTAATCCCTGCACTCATTAGGGCCAACACCACATCCATAGGCTGAAGTAACCTGCATTACATAATTGGAGGGACACTGTCCTGACAACTTCCTGCAGCAGCACCGAGCACACACAGCCATTAAAAATGAGCAACACACATCACCTCACCATCAGAGCAAATTAAATAGCAGGACAAACGTGTAATGGACAATATTTTGTGTAGCACGGCCAGAGCAAAAATCTAATTGTGTCACCCTCTTGCCTAATCCACAGGACAAGCCACAATCTCCTCCAGAGCCAGCCTGAATGCACGAGGGTGACCCGAGCCTGGCACTGCTCCCACAGCAAGTTTGATTTTCATCCTTGACAGGCAGCAAGGCTGAGCAGATTAATGGGTCTGCCCAGGAGCTGCCTGGCTGCTGGTGCTGCCTGCATGTGAATTCTGACCCCAGGGCTGCCTCCTCACCCTGCACCCCCTTTCCAGCCCTTTATCCTCCTCTCCCAAATGGAAAATGGCTGGGCAGGCACTGGCACAATGCTTTGACCAGGCCAAAGGACATGTGGCGCCTATCCCAGCTCAGGTTCTGTGTCTCTAAACTTAATTTCTCACCAGATGTGGAAATAGCAGCGCAGGGAAGCAAGGTGGCTGATGTCAGCACCTTCTACAGGTGTCAGTCTGAGAGCAGTTATTGCACCCACACAAAGGAGACAAAGACTGAAGGTGTCTCCTGTTGGTTTTATGTGGAAATCCCAGCTGCTTTGCTGGCCCTGGCTTTGCTCCACTTGTCCTACGCCCTGCCCTGACAGAAGTTCCTCTTCACTGCATAATGTTGTATTCCATCTGGTTTTTATTGCCATTATAATCTTTTAATTCCTTGACCTTTCCTTAACCCAAACTTTCCAGATCCCAAATCTAATTTCTTACAAATCATTAGCTTAGAAAAATCAGAGTGCATCCCCATCAAAAATACTGACAGAGCTCACTGCCAGCTGTTAAAAACCCAGTAATCCTTTCTTCAGCATGGAGATTCAGGCAACAAGTTAACAATTGTAAAGAACCTTTCAAAGTTTTGCCAAACTAGTAAAGAAAAAATAAAACAAACAAAAAAATATCCTTTTTGTAGTATTTCTCACTAAGTGAAATGCAAAGTCTTTCATTTCATATCTGCCTAAAAGTTATCAAGATAAATATGGAATGGAGCATATTTTAATTAGATTAAGTCCACATATGGAAAACCCCTTCTGAGTGATACATTTGCCTCATCACCTTGAATTTACACCTTCCAGGCTTCATTTAAAGGATAAGGAGCAAGAATATTTAAGCCCAGGTGAGCCATTTGTGGCCTCCATAAATCTGCATACCTAGGGCTTTCACCATGCCATCAAATATTAATAAGTGTTCTTGGGTTATTCCAAGTGCAGAGACAACAATTTAAAAGGATAATTTCACTAAAATATCTTAATTTAAAATTCTTTCATTCCAAATCTTTTGTTCCACATGAATTCTCGTGGCTGAGAGGCCTTTGGGATTGAAATATTGCACATCTGGAGCAGAGAACTGGACAACCTTAAAAATGTGTATTTTATCCATGCCTTCAAACTCCATGGGCAATGCCAATAAAGTCCAGCCCCATGGATGAACGTGGCAGATGTGGAGTGACAGAAATGTGATTGCCACTGAAAAGGACATCTATATAGGTCAACCAGGATATCAGATACCACCATAAATACTCATAAAGATAAAAAAACCCCATCTGCTCCCAATTCCATTTACATATAGATGTTAGAAGAGATGTTAGATACCTGGCTGTGATTTACAGAGTATTATTACACCATTATGCTGCTGCATTATCAAAGTGAGATAAGTGTTACATTATGATATAATGAGCATATGTTATGTCCAATATCTTAATAGAGAGTTTCATTGACCTTTGAATGTCAAAATTAGCAGCAAAATTCATCAAAAATTCTGCTTCAGTTCAAGGCAAGGTGTGGAAAAAAACTGCTGGAGCTACAAAGCACCAGAAAATATCCAACAATGACCCGTCTTAAAAGAATATTACAACTATTAATACTCATTTAAGTAGGATTTAGACTTTTTTTTTTCCTGATGTTAATGCAAAATGCTAACAATATTTTAGGGTACTGCATTTTACCGTGATGAACACGTACATTAAGAAGTGATTTTAAAGTAGATATTAACATAACATTTACTGCTATTTTAAAAGTGAAGTGGTGACACAGAAGAGCAGGAGAAGGGTGAGGGCATGTTTCCAAGATGTAAAATGATCTTAGCTGGACAGCTTGGGAGCGATAATTTTATGACATAATTTTAAGACATCATTTTTCATCGTCAGGAGTGTTTCCACAGACAGCATCTGTGCCCTTTGGAGGATGGAAGGAGAAGGCAGAGAGGCTGCTGCTGGTTCCCTCAGAGCACAAAAATGGTCATATCAGGGAGAATGCAACTGCAGAACAGCAGAGGGCTGATGAGGGAACTAAGGAAGATGTAAAACTGAGAATATTTTAGGATAAAAAATCAGCCACTACCTTAACATGCACTGATGAACTGCTTATGTGATTAGAGTGTCAGATAATACAGTGATACAGGCAGATTTTCCACCCTATTTCCTGAGGTTATGTATTCATTCCTGCACCAAAAAGGTGAGTCCCAGTGCCAGGGGGAGCACGGGAATCCTTACACATGCACTGACACTTCCCTATTGCTAAATGAAATGAGTGTTTTCCCTTGCATTTTGAAACAGCTGATTTAAAAGGGATTGTTACACACACAAAAGAGTTGATTCTTCCGAAAGGTGTGATTGAAAGAAAGCCGAGAGCAGTGTTTTATCAAAGAATTTTCATGTGTATTTCAATATCAAATTTAACAAAATTAAATTAAGTGTCAAAAGGTGCCAGGCAAATCCCACACAGAACTCAAATAAAATGATCAATGATTCATTTTTTTTACTCTATGAGACTCTTTGGAAGAAAATGCATCTAATTTTGTTCAATTATGTTTGTATCTGATTTCTAATGCACAGAAGTTAATGGAAAGACATAAATACTGTCCTCCTCCAAGCATAATTATATCAGAGAGGTGCACACTGAGGGAGTAGGAGAAATGTTTAAGTTGAAGCATAATCCTGGTAGAAAAATAAAGCTGGCTGTGAAAATATTTCGGGTGGGGAAATTAGAAGGCTGGTTTAAAAGCAAAACAAATCAAGTTTTCTCCATACAATTAAAAGGTCATCCCACCTCTCCATACACAGAACGTGGTTTTGAGAAGAAAAAACAGCCCTCAAAACCATAATGGGGATGGAAGTTATAGCAGTGATTGGAAGCTTGGGTGTAGTCTTTAACAAAATCTCCAATGCCATCAGGCAATCAAGATTTCCTTTAGATGATGCTTGAACTACAATGAACAGATAAGGTGAGGAAAAAAAAGGTGAAATGTAATTGTTAGCAATTTTTCCAAACTGCTGGAATTTTCACATCTATTTATTCTTATTCTTATCCCCAGCTCCCCAGCTGCCCAAATCTTCCTCCATTCTTCTTTTACCCATTACATTTAATGTTTGTTATAGAAAAGATCTTGTCCCAGACTCTTTAGCCTGTACACTCCCCTAAGAATCTTTTTTTTTCCTCTTTATTTTTTCCCCATCTTAACTTTGAAGTTGCTGGTTTAAATTCACTTGGGAATGAAAAAAAAAAAAAAAAAAAAATCATGAGACAGTTTTGTGTCTTAATCTGCCAGTCTATCCCAGTATAACCAGCACTGTTGTTCCTCTTTAAGGTTGCTGGAAGATTCCCTTGTGAAATTTAGCAAGATCACAGTGCTCCTTGTTAATAGCAAAATTTCAACACAGAGATATAAATCACGGGTTTCCAGTACATTTTGAACATATTCCACTTGGAGCCTTGCCATCTTAGGACTACTTGACTAGATTTGCAAGAATGATGAGCTTTAGTTTGTGTAAATCACCAGCTGAAGCTCATTTTCAAATAGAGCTAATCAGAAATTATTACTGAACCCAGAAGTGAAGAGGCCAGCTCTGTAACTGTGGTGCTCACTAGGGTTGCAAACTAATTCATCGAAGTTCAGCTACCTGATTTTATATGTTCTTCAATGAAGAAGTCTTTTTCCTTATTTTACTTCTTTTAAAAAAAAATTAAAGGAAGTTTTAGAGGCAAAAATTATTCCCCAGCCACTTTACCACACAATAAAACCATAATCACAGTGCGGCCTGTTGGCACAGGGACCCTTGAACAGAAGGCCTGGGGTGGTGCTGCCTCTCGAGAGGGGCTTCTGCAGCTTTTCATGCACGAGCCAGGAACAGGGGCTAAGACAACTCTCAGGGAAGAGAAAAGCAGCTGCTGAGCTACACAAATCACAGAATAATTTAGGCTGGAAAAGCCTTCCTAGCTCAGGCAGTCCCAGCTGTGCCCACCT
>VYXD01010958.1:0-53809 GCA_013397195.1 Hylia prasina
CAAACACTGAAACCATCACAGCCACACCTTGGCCAAAAAAGGTAAAAATTGGCAAATGTGAAACCATTACAGAGGTATAAAGACATGTTTATTAACACAACTACAAGAGAGAAGAAATTAATAAGAATCAGAATAAAACCTTCAAAACACTTTCCTCTCCCCCACAGCTTCTTTTCTTGCTCACAGACAAGGTATAAAGACAAAACTCGAAACTCTAGGTCAGTACCACTTATAAAATAGTCTTTCATCAGGTCCATTTAGAGAGAGAAATCTCTTTTGGTCTGTTATGGTAACTTTCCACAATAAAGAACAGTCCACTGTGGCTTTTAACTCTCACCAAAACAGCCACCTGGGGAAATCTGCAGCTGCAAAAACCCTCCCATATCTTGCAGCCTTTCCTATGGCTGCATATGGGCCATGAAGTTCATTGGGGTATCATTTTAAAGATGAACAGTTCCAAATGCAAAGATTTTTTTTCATCTGTCCCTAAAACCATCTCCATCTCAAGAAACAGGGGTCTTCTTTTTTCCCTGGGGGAAGAGGGCTTCATGTCACTTTATCTTACTCTGTTCAAGCTTCTCATAAGATCACAGCTACTTCAATATTTATTTAGTCCATCACAAATACCTTTGCTCAAATCTACAATCTGAATACTCTCATCATCTCCCCAAAGCACATTTTTCCACACTTAAAGGGATATTCTAGCATATTACATTCTGTTACCACAGCTCACAAAAGACTTTCAGCCCAAAAACCCAGGCACCTTCTCTATCTCCTCATCTAAGATGTCAGTCTTTCACTGACCCTGATATCTTCATATTGTCTCTACATGTCCCGCTCTGGCTTTCTTAAAAGGAAAAAGGAAAAAGGTCAATGCTTCCCAAGTTTAATCTGTGCAGTGAAAGAGAAATTCTTGCCTGGGTCTCTCCCTCTTAGGCTGTAGCTCACAACGTTAAATTTCAAAGCCGCACTGCGGCAGGGGGGGAGGCTCAGAAACAGTGACCAGGATCTCAGTAGCCAGGCTGGTTGATGTCTCCCCCCCACCCCTCATGGGTCAATGTCACCCCTCCAGTGACATTGGAGTGGGCCCGGCCCAGCCTGGGCTCGGAGCTGCTCCCAGGGGCCCGAGGGACAAAAAACCCTGACAGAGTCAGGGACACGACCTGACACCCTGTTGGTCAGNCGCTCCCCTCCCCTCAGAGTAACAAGAGATAAAGAAAAAAACATTTCCCCAACTGCTTTCAGCAGATGAAAATAGAATACACATTTTTGGTTCCATAACCCAAGACAACCAGAATCCCCAAAAATGCAAACTGAGAATTTTTCCTTTCTGAGCATACTAAAATAAGACTAGTGGACCATAACAGCTGCAGAGAAGTCTGACTTCAACCATCATTATTCCAAATGTTACATCACAACTGGTCTGTAGCTAGACAAAATAAATCTAGTCATAATATATCCAGTTCAGCTAACCTGGCTCATTCTAGAAACAAGTCCCTGGCTGAACAATGGAACTCTTACAGGGACCTCAGCCAATCATGTTCAGTCCAGAGGGCAGACATATCACTGGTCAGGGAGCTGGGTCATGTTAAAACCCAGACCAATACGTTGTCTGGACCTGGGAGTTTTGAACCCTCTATATAGGAAGGATCCAAACAATAAAACATGCTGTTTGCTGATGACCCTCACTGTCACCCTACTGCGGCGTGTGCCTGTCTCCAACCCACAGCCTCATGTAACACGTGGTGCCCCCATGTGAGGAAAGCAGCCACTTTTTGTCCAGAGCATGGAAGACCAAAAAAGCAGCATAGGAGCCAGAGAAAAGCTGCAATTATACAGCGAGCAGAGCTGTTTGCAGTGGAAAAGCATTCAAATTTGGAATTCCTTTGTACTTTCCCCTGAAAATAGAAGATAACAACCATTGGAGCCCTGGGGGGATGGATCTCTGTGCAGGAACATCTAACTTTGAGGGTATGGTCGCTTCTTTTAGTAGAATGGGAGGTAGAATATGATCGAGGGGCACTGTTAGCTTTACTAACTTGGGCTAAGAACCGTGGATTGGACACAACTAAAGAGGCTGCCCTTGATCTGAAAGCCCCTGAAACCCTGCCAAAACCAGCTCCAGCCTCATTGATGTTCCAAGCTGAAACCATCCACACTCAAGACCTGGTAATCTTCTGGATGGAGGTAAAACAAAAAGCGATAGAATGTGGGGATATAGAGGGTCTGAACTAATTTTTTATCCATGTATTCACCATCCTCAGAAGACTGGCAGCAGGGGAGGAGCAACTGCAGCATTCCAAGTTATACGAGGCAATGGCACAACACCCAACTAGCACGTACCCATTAACTGGCAGATCCTTTCAGAGCTATGCCAATTGGCTGCTAAACACAGGCTAGGGTCACCTGCTGTCGCAAATATGCTTTGATTTATAACTGCTAGTGAATTAAGCCCTTATGATATGAAGCAAATTGCAAAATTGCTCTGTACACCAGTGCAATAGATGATGTTTGAATCAGCCTGGAGGTCTTATGCAGAAGACCAGGGACTACAAAATCCAAGAGCTTTGCAACAGGACCCATGTTTTGGGGCAGGGATTTCTCAACTTATGGGACTGCCTCCCTATGGAAGATCCACAAACCCGAGCATGCCTGAACCCCTTAATCCTAGCCCAAGCAAAGGACTTAGCAATGGGAACTCTAACAAAAATTACAAATATGTCCGTGCATACCCAAAGTTATTCAAGTATAAAACAAAACCTCAACAAATTATATATGCAATTCATAGAACATTCACAAGATGCTATGGAAAATCAGATAGCAAACAGCAAAGCAAGGAGCCAATCAATACTACAGTTAGCATGAGATAATGGAAACGAGGACTGTAGAAAGATTATAGATGCATTACCTAAAGAGAATCCATCCCTAGAGGATATGACAAATATATGTGCTAAGGTTGGAACTGGATCTCACAACATGGATATGTTAGCTAATACTATTACATTTGCTGTTAAACAAACACCCCATTGCTACAAATGTGGACAACAAAGCCATGTGAAGGCAAATTGTCCACACCAGTCCATACCACAGGAGACACTTCAACAGCAAAGGAGTATGAATACAAACTGCAGCCAATGTGGAAGATTTGGACATGCGACCAAGGTGTGCAGGTCCAAATTTCATATTAATGGTCAGTCTCTCAAGAACCAGGAAAACAGGAAACTGAGCATGAAAGGAAAACGTGTGACGACGCAAGTATTTTCCCACTCTCTGGTACAAGCCTGTGTGACCAACTCACAGCCAGGACAAGAGGATCAGCTGGCATGGATGTATCCACCTCAATCCCAATAACCAAAAACTCATTACAGGTACATAAAGTCCCCCTTGAGGCCCAGGGGCCCATAGGGAAAGGACTGAGTACACTGCTTCTAGGAAGATCCAGTGCCACACTGCAAGATATGGTTGTGCACCCTGGTGTCATAGATGCTGATTTTACAGGACAAATACAAGCCATGGTATCAATCCCTACTTCACCCATGACTGTCCCTGCTAAAACCAGAATTGCTCAACTCATTCCTTTTAAGTCTTCTGTCCCCAAAACAGATTCTAGTGAGCAAGGAGACCGAGGCTTCAGATCAACAGGAGAGCTCCAGGTGTGCTGGACTCAGGTCATAGATGATCAAAGACCTAATATGGTCTGTACTGTTACGATGCCTTAAGCATTGTAAGATGACCTGTACAGATAAAGGTCAATGGGATGTTTGATGCAGGGGCAGGCATCGCCATCATCTCTGCCCACATTTGGCCTCCATCATGGCCCACCAAGCCCGCGGGATCTGCTGTTGCTGGCCTTGGAGGGACGACACAGAGCTGTTTGAGCAGCAAATCTGTTTTGGTAAAAAATCCTGAGGGACAAACAGCTAGCATTCAACCTTACATCACTGCAGCACCACTTAACCTGTGGGGGAGGGATGTTCTGTCTGCATGGGGAGTTTGGGTGGGGACAGATTTTTAACAGGGGCCACAGTATTAGATGGCGTAAGGTATCCCACATTTGCTCTAAAATGGCTTACAACTCAACCTATGTAGGTACTACAGTGGACCCTCAAAAAGGAGAAACTAGACACCCTAAAAACTCTGGTACAGGAACAACTGATTCAAGGACACATAGAGTCATCTATGAGCCCTTGGAACACCCCGATATTTGTTATAAAAAAGATGTGGTAAATGGAGGCTGCTCCATGACCTAAGATAAATTAACTCCATGATGGAGAGCATGGGCGCCCTCCAGCCTGGTATGCCATTTCCTACAATGATGCCTGCCTCCAGGGACATCCTGATTGTAGACCTGAAATACTATTTTTTCACTATTCCGTTACACCCAGACAATACCCCAAAGTTTGTTTTTACAGTACTTTCTGTTAATAACACAGCACCAGTACAATGGTATCAATGGAGAGTATTTCTCCAAGGCGTGAAAAACAGCTCCACAATTTGTCAATTGTATGTTGCACTGGCACTCCCATCAGTGAGAGAACAATTTCCAGGGGCAGTCTGTTAACACTACATGGATGACATTTTGACTGCAACCAAACCAAAAAAGAACTCTCACAGATCCAGCCAAGCCTGCTGCAAGCATTAAAAACATTTGGGCTGCAAGTTGCACCAGAGAAGGTGCAGCAGCAAGCACCCTGGAAATATTTGGGACTCAACAAACCAGACTCTACAACTGCAAACAATTCGGTTTCCAACCAAAATTCTGATCCTAAACAATGCACAAAAACTTTTGGGTACCATCAGCTGGGTCAGACCTTACCTAGGATTGACCAACTCACAATTAGCACCCTTATTTGACCCCCTAAAAGGTGAGCCTGAATTAACTTCCCCAGAAAATTAACCCCAGAGGCAAAAGCTGCTCTTGAAACAGTAGTAGAGTAGTAGAACAAGCTATCACAAACAGACAAGTACACCAGATATGCCCAGAGGTGTGTATCACTGTGTTTATTCTCACTGTTAATCTTCATCCTACTGGTATTATTGGACAGTGGAATACACACTGGCCCAGTCCTTTGCACATTCTAGAGTGGATGTTTTTACCTCACCAACCAAAAAATATGGCACCCATAATCTTTGAACTAACTGCACAATTAATAATCAAATGTCATCAGAGTTGTTTACAACTGGATGCTAGAGAGCCTTCAAAAATTATTATTCCTGTGACACAAAAGCAATTTGAGTGGTGTTTTGCTAACAGTAAAGCCTTACAAAGTGCATTGCAAAATTTTTCTGGACAAATCACTTACCATTTTCCAGGCCATAAATTGCTGAAGTTAAATATGGAAACTGCACTCTGTCTAAAACCTTTAAATAGCCAAACACCATTAAAGGGTGTTACAATGTTTACTGCTGGTTCTGGGAAAATGGGAAAGGCCATTGTAACATGTTGAAAGAGGAAGGTGAGTGGCAAACGTTGGAGGGTTATGAAAATGGATCACTGCAGTTAGTAGAACTGCGTGCTGTGGCTAAGGCTTTCCCTACACTCCTCTGAATGTTGTGACTGACTCTGCCTATGTTGCTGATACCATACAGAGATTAGATCAAGCACTACCAGAGGAAATTGACAATGCAAAACAATTTGACTTACTAAAAACTATGTGCCATACTATCCAAGCCAGATTTTATATTACATATAATACATCAGATGTCAATAAATTTACCAGGTTTCATCACAGAGGGCAATGCTTGAGCAGACAGTCTAGCTGGCCCTGTTTGGACAGTACCACAGCCAGACAAGCAAAGGCATCACACAATTTTTTCACCAAGGTGTTCAAGTTTTACAGCAACAGTTCCAGCTACTAGAGGCTCGTAGTTAATGCCTGTGCTAACTGCCAAGGCCACACTGCACCATTGCAGATGGGGGTAAACCCTCATGGATGATGTGATTTGCAAGTCTGGCAAACTGATGTCACACACACCCCTGGATTCCAACATCTAAAATACGTGCATTTATCTATTGATACTTTTTCATCAGCAATATGGGCTACAGTACACACAGGAGAAAAGGTTGGGCTGCCATTGCACATTGGAGATCAGCCTTTGCTGCTTTAGGTATCCCCCGTACCATCAAAACAGACAATGGTCCTGCAAACATTTCACAGAAAGTGAGACATTTCCTACAACTCTGGGGTGTGTCACACTACACAGGTATCCCCTGGTTAGCAACAGGATAAGCCACCAGGGAGAGAGCACATAAGCTCTTTAAAACATATGCTTGAAAAACAAAAGAAAGGGATGAGTGGTGAATCCCCACAGAGCAAGGTAGCTAAAGCTATCTATACACTAAATCATTTGAGAATATTAGAAAAGTCCCAGAACGGTCATTTTAAATCACTTTCTATCGCTACAATCATCTGGAGATGATCACTCACCCGAACCCAAGGTAATGGTACGAGACCTTATCACCAGTAGGTGGGGAGGCCCATGGAATCTCATTACCTGGGGATGGGGATATGCCTGTGTTTCCACAGACACCAGAATGCACTGGGTACCTGCCAGATGTGTCCATCCTGGCCTATGTCCTGTGCAGGACCACAAACAGCATCCTCCTGATGGCTCGTCAACAGACGTTACGGAGCCTGTGTGGAACAGTGATAGAAACAACTTGTGCACCTGCCTCACGAAAATCTCGAACTCTTGAAGTGATGATTAATTTAAGGATTCTATTTGTTTACAAATTGTTTTTTTCTGTTTACAAATTGTTTTTCTGGTAGTTGGGTTTTTTCTAACAGTTATAAGGGTTAACTGGTTTCTTGGTTTTAGTGTTAAGTTGTAACTTTTAACTATAAGGAGTTAATCTATGCCATGTTAGCCTGAAGAATTGTGATCGCACCTGACAGCTCCTGGAAGTGAGTGCTGCAATTCCAGTGGTACATGAGAAACATTGCTGGCTGAGGGGAATTGGGTTTGTCAAAAATCTCATTCAAATTAGAACCATGCTGTCATGGGTCTGTCATCCTGTCTGCAAAGGGCCCTTGCAGGTAGGATAACAGAGAACAATTTGCATTTTTTAATAAAAATTAAGGGAGGAATTCTTGTGACACAGCTGGTCTGTAGCTGGACAAAATAAATCCGGTCATAACAAATACAATTCAGCTAACCTGGCTCATTCTAGAAACAAGTCCCTGGCTGAACGATGGAACTCATACAGGGACCTCAGCCAATCATGTTCAGTCCAGAGGGCACACACATCATTGGTCAGGGAATTGGGCAGTGTTAAAACCCAGACCAATCAGTTGTCTGGACCTGGGAGTTTTGGACCCACTATATAAGAAGGATCCAAACAATAAAACATGCTGTTTGCTGATGACCCTCGGTGTGTACTGTGACGTGTGCCTGTCTCCAACCCACGACCGCACATAACATCCAAACATGTAAATCTTCTGGGAAGAAGTGAGGAGGACTGTGCAAGTGGCTGCAGGAATCCCCATCTGAAATGGCCATACGTGGTAGAGGGCACTAGACACAAGTGGATGATTCTCGTCACCTGATGCTGCAGGCAGCATTGAGTAGATCTCCACCACACAGGATTACCACTGTTTCAAAACCCAGTGATCTGAAAGGACACTTGGACACAGTGCTGACATGGAACAGAGTTAGGTATCTCCTGACTGGCAAGGCAATGTGCAGGGAAACTGGTTATTATAATCTGCTTCTACAGTAATCCAGGAAACAAGTCCTTAGGCACACTATCCTAAGGATTTTACTAGTTGTAAATAAACCAGCTCACAAAAAAATAAACTGAGTTGTATGATTTCTTTGCTTTATGGAAACAGCATGATGAGATCACTGACACTGGTTAACTTCCTGGGACACAGAAGAACAATGCTAGGCTGATGACAACCCCATTGTCCTAGGGTGACTTTATGATGCTTGTATCTCCAGTTGTCTGTTCGGTTTGTGATCTATATTGTGTTCTGTACCTTTAAGACTGGTTCTGAGAGCAAAAGGGGGAAAGAAGCAGCGCAGAGTTTGAGAAAAACTGCCTGAATCCCACACATTCTTTCTCCTGGATTGTGCTCGTCTGAGGCATGGATAGCAGTGGGACAGAGATCTCTTTGCTTTTAGTTAGTTTTAGCTAGCTGAAGCCAAGAAGCTCCCTGGACTGTTTGGGTTTTTTGGTTTGGTTTTTTTTGGGTTTTTTTGTTTGTTTGTTTGTTTGTTTGTTTGTTTGTTTGTTTGTTTGTTTCCTTTTTATTGGGACTGTTTAAACCTGCCCTGGACTGAAAAACCCAGAGATACCCCAGGAGCTTGCATCTGTGGCCCACCAGGGCCTGGACCTCTGGAGGGACTAATAAGAGACTGAGCAAGCTGAGCTACCCACTTTCTGAATTTACCATCTCACTTCAGAGCAACAAAAGGTTTTATTGTTTCATATTATTCATTCTTTATGCTTGTGGGCACTTTGTTTGTTGGATAAATAGGTTTTTTCCACTTTTCTCCGAGGAGGTTCTTTCCCAGACCAGTTGGGGTAGGGGCCGTTTGGATTTGCTTCCCAGAGGGATCCCATTCAGGGATTTTGTCCCAAATTTGCCCTAAACCAGGACACTCATCCTCCCAAACTGTTGCCAGGATCTGCATTGTTCTTCTCTATCAGTAGCTTTACTGCACAGAACTGAAATAACTAATCACACAATCTCAGGTTGTAATGGTAGGCTTCAAGCTGTATGATAGCAAGAATCTTGCATATGTACAGATGATAAATGTCCCCTGGAGTTACTGCTCAAAAGATCACTTTCAGAGTTTTCATCAGAAAGGACTGTCTCCTTAAAAATCTGCTCTTTCTTCTGAAGTCTGACAGAGTTCTGCTTGGTGCCTCTGTGTGCTCCAATGAAATAAGTATAATCTCCTTCAAGGGGGTGAATAGGAACAATTGGTTTTTGTATTAACTACATATATGACTGTCATTGGATCTGTGACATTTTTGTTTTCAAGTTTCTCTTGATGGCTGCAAAGGTTGGGAACTTCAGAGGTGATGTATTGGCTTGAAGTCTATGGGCATCTTACAGCACAAAGTAACAGCAGCCCCTCCTCACCACCACACAGTTATAGGATCATAGTAGAATTCAGGCTGGGAGGGGCCTTAGGAAGCTCTAGTCTAATCTCCTGCTCAAAACAGGGTCAGTTGCGAGACCAGAACATGTTGCTTAGGTTTTTACCCAGATGAGTCTTGAAAATATCCAGGGATGAAGACTGCACAGCCTCTCTGGGCAATCTATCCCACTGCCTTCCGGTCCTCAGTTAGTTCCTGCAGAAGCATGGAAGTATGGCCCACAGGGTCTTTGAGCCCAAAATTCTGAGAAAAACCATGCTGGATGGACAGAGAGCTCCCTTGTTTACCAGCATGCTTTCACAAGGGCATGAGGAGGCCTGCTCCAGAATCCCCACACACTCATATTCCATGTATCTCTTCAAAACTCTGGTTGGTACCAAGACAGGGTGCCCATCCTCCTCGTCACCTGCTCTGCCCACATCCCCGTACAGCATCAAGATGCTCACCAGCTCCCTATCTCCACTGTGGTTATTGTACCCACCCTTGTCCCCCAGATCCCCCTTCTCGTGCCAGTGAGTATTCACCAAAGGGTCTCCTCCTTGCATATGCATCTGCATCTGCATCTGAATGGTGACAACAGCGTTGCCAAGCAACATGAATCCTCCAAGCAACCAACCCCGGCAGATCGAAGCAACCTGTTGCAAACGCACGCCAAAGCTTATGGGCCTGACACCATTTTGTCCCTTAGCATGTCTTCCATCCAGCCATAGCTCAGTTCTACTCAGATCCATCCTCTTCCCTCATCAATCAAGAGCACATCCCAGGCACTCCTGCCATTTCCAACCCAAAATTATAATTCTATGCAATATACTAAAGGTCAGCTCTCTCTCATCAGACCAAGACAAATGATTGAAGTGTCCACTACCTGCCTTAAGTCCTCCTTCCGCTCCCCAGGATTGTTGCAACACACAGAGTATTTCCTCCAGCCTCACCCCAGTCTTTCAGATGAAGCACAATGTTTTTATCTGCCTTTGGAAACACACCTTGTCCTTGTAAATCTTCAGCAGATGCAATGACATGATAATCCTTGGGAGGACAGTGGTTCAACCAGCCACCAGAGCCACAGGGAAGGCAGACCCCAGTGGCCACTTTCAGAATTAACTCCTCAGCGGCTGTAAACCACAACAGCAGGAGACAAACACAAAGCAGCAAGATCCACAAGCAACTATTTGCTACTCTTTATTCTGTCTCTTCTGCTTTTCCTCAGGTGCCAGTCACAGCACCTCCTGGGACCAACACTAGTGGCTCCCAAACACCAAATCCCTTGTCGCACAATCATATAACTTCCTGTACAAGGGAGATGGAGATAGGAGGCCATTTCTGTGCTTCACTCTTCTGGAGTTTTTAAGGAGATACTGTGAGCAAATGAGAGGCAGTAAACCCTTGGAAAGCATCATGGCACTCAGGAGAAATTGAAGGCTTGGCCTTGCTGCCTGTAATCAGCTGAGTTTAGAGGGGGTGGAGACTTCAGGATGAGCCAACTGCTGTCTTCACTCTGCACAGCTGAGAAAGAGGCTCCCCAGGCTACCTTGGGCAATCTCAGAAGTCACCCCAGGAGAAGGCTGAGCTCAGGGGCTCATGTGCTGGCATCATCAGCCTGGGATGTGTGGCCTTACAAGGGCAGCCCCAATAACTAAAGGGCACACTGTTTTTACCAGGAGTATCATCATTAGGGGCTGGGATCACCTCCATGGTTTGCTCCAAGTTGACCATTTAGAGACAGAAGACAGTGGCCGCTTCTTTCCCATGGACGTTTTCTTTTGTCCTGAGAGACCTGGAGAAAGATGTTGGTTTCCAAATTGATTGTTAGGTTTGACAGGGCTCCCTGATACAGTACACTGACATTAGAAATCCTAATTGTGGCATATAATGATGCCATTATTCAGCCCATGAGCACGAGTTTGCTGATAGGAATTCTGGATTTGGTTTGTCCAGAGCTAGGTTATATATATCCACCTCCATCACCATTGGCTGTACAGCCATGCCCTTGTAAAAATGTATTTTAACCAAAGCTAACTGAGAGTATTGAGATTGAGTAAATCTATCCTCCCACATAAAAAGGCTGCATAGACTTAATTAATAACTGGGCCAACCTGAACAAAACTAGTGCAAATTTGGGTATAGACAAGGCTTTATTTTTCTTACTAAAATCATTAACTAATCCAAGCTTTGATTGGCATTAACTGCATGGTAAACAAAAGCAAATACTCAGTCCAGTCTTCTATTGTCTCTGTCTCTATCTGGGCCCAAATATAACACTTGCAAGAGCTGGACACACTCCTGAACATGCCCTCAGAATCAGTATTTATTGCGTTCTTACCTGAAGCCCAAAGGACTCAGTAAAATTGTTGCTTTTTCCATAAAAATAACTTTATGGAAGCATCTATTCCTCCATTCCTCATGGAGGAATTTGAACAAGTCTTGTTCTTACAGAGAAGCTATAATTTCTGAAGAAGCAGCAAATAATTCTCTTCCAGCATCTCATCTATGGACCCTATATAGGGATGATGGTATTATCCTATTTTTCTTTCTCAGCTAGTTAATAGGAAATCCCCTTTCAAAGGCAATTTCCATTTTAAATCAACCACATTAAGAGAGACATGTTTAATACCAATAAATCCGCTTTCTTAAAAGAGACATAGAAGCCAGGCTCATTGGCTAACTAAATCCTCTCCCCCACCCCCATTCCTGCCTTGCAATCTGTAGATCTCACAGAAGGGTGATCTAAGACATCTGTAGTTAGCTAGCTACACTTCTGAGCACTTAAACTGCTCCTTGCTTTGTATTCACTCTGTGCCAAACCAAGGTCACAGGGACATGAGGAGCTAAAAGACTCCTCTTGCTGTGGGAGTTGCAGCCAGAGATGCTTAGAGGCTGGATTTCCACATACCTCCCATGGGAGCCTCTCCCTACAACAGTCTCCCACTACAAGTCAGTGTGGGGTGAGTGCTATCTAAAGCCTCAGCAGATGAAATTATTTTTTCTCCTCAAAGCTTTTTGTAGCACACCGAGGAGAACCAGCTACCAATTCCCAGAGGGATCACGATGCTCAAAACAGATGCCCTAAGGGTCCTTCCTCATCTATGGGGACCCTACTCTATCTTCACCAGTGCTTCTTTTATCCAGAGGGATTTCTAGCCTAATTGCTCTTGATGACAATTGTACCACACCTTTGGCACAGAAGCAGGTGGCAGCCTTTCCAGGTCTCTTGTGTGCCTAAAGCTCCCGCCAGCAATGCGGGCAATGCTAAGGCAGTGCTCCATCAGAAGCCAGCGAATAGTGACTTCAGAGGACCCCCACAAGGTCAGGGCTGCAGTGGCATAGGTATGTCACTTGTCTGACAGGAAGGGACACGGCTGAATGAAATCCCTGTTGCTTCCCCTTGCTGTGACAATAAAATGAGCAAAACTTACAAAGTAAGATAAGCTTAGTTGGGAAAAAAGCAAAACCAAGGCACAGCAGAAAATCTTGGTCTGGCTGCTGTTAGTGCTGCCAAGTACTGCTCCAAAGCCACCCATGTGATTTTCCCCTGCCTCATCATGCAGCCCCCATAGCCAGACCTTCTGCTGGCAGGTACAATGCTGAGTCCCTGCAATGGCCTCTCATGGGAGACAACAGTCAGCTCCTTTCATTGAGATGAGATCATGACAAAACAGTAGGGATCCCGAAAATTACTTCGACATCTTCTATCTGAAGCACATATAATTCAGAGTACATTTTTCCAGTTGGAAGTGCGAACTATTTTGAACAGGGTCCAGCTCTGCAAGCACCCCTACAGGTGGTGTAGTCATGCACAGGCATGCCAAAACATCATCAACATCAGCAAGTACCTGCCTGTGTGCCTGTATGAAGCAGGGCCCCTCAGAGAGATGGGACTGAGCCAAGAGACCAAGGAGCGCCCTTCAGCAATGTCCCAATCCTGCAGCAGGACCCTTACAATCAGATCCCTCCCTTCCAGGATCACTGCTCCAACAAAGCCTGTTGATAGAGAAACATTTCAGAAAGAACTTTGTTTATTTATTTAAAGACCAAAAAGGTAAGAAGAGAAGACTCCTGTTTTGTGCTTTATTGTTTAAAGAACCTTGTCCTCATTTTGCTCCATGAGTCTGTAGCTGACTGGGCACTGCTAAGCAGCAAGGACAGTTCTTCCACTGTGGGAAACCACCCTGCCTTTACTGGAGCAGGAAGCCATCCTCCTCCTCCTCCCCTCCCTCTTTCCAGTCTAGATACAATGGATAATTATACCTGTTTCTATGCTCTGCTTAACCAAAATGCTATTTCTTAAACAGTTCCATAAAAACAGTCAAGACCACTTCGCTTTCAATCTTGTACTTATTTTCCATCTGATAATAAGATCTATTTCTTGACCTGAGAGTGCACAAACATTAAAAGAATACTTAATCCTATAGTCAATGGAGAGAAGGAGGGAGAGCAAAAACATG
This sequence comes from Hylia prasina, assembly GCA_013397195.1. Lineage (NCBI taxonomy): Eukaryota > Metazoa > Chordata > Aves > Passeriformes > Sylviidae > Hylia > Hylia prasina. Next base: position 13,552 of record VYXD01010958.1, read on the forward strand.
AGTTGGGGGAGCTTCATGGCCTTCTGGCTCTGCAACTTTTCATAATAAGTCATAGCAGTTAGACTATGATAGGTCATAGCAGTTAGTTACATTACAACACAAGACCAATAAATGATATGTAGATCAGAGTAAAGCATACAAAGATTAATATAAATTTTATGCAACAGCTTGCTTAAATAATGCTTCTAGGGAAAAAATAAGTTAAGGAAACAGTGGGAGGGAGAGCACACAATCCTTGTTTTCTGTTATTCCAAGATAATTTTAACCTGTTCAGTGGACAAAACATCTTGCTTGACCAAAATATTTTTGCTTTAAAAAGACAAATTAGTACCCTGAGTAACTTCTACCGTGCCCCAGGGTGGAGTTAGGTGCATGCTAGAATATTCCTGTCTGTATCTGCAGTGAACTGTTAAGCAGATGCTCACTGAGGAGAAAATAGACTGCAATAAACTGGCACTGACACAGACCTGAATCGCTGGAACTGCTATAGAGATAAAATTTATTTAAGAAATGGGTTTCCATTTCCATTTCCCTTAATAAAAAGCTATTGAAACATTTAAATTATCTACTATTTCAAGCAGCATGCTATACACATAAGTAAGAGAAGAAACAGGCTTCATTTTATTATGTAAAATGCAATACAGCCTGATACTGCACCTCATAGAAGAATCAAATTAAAGTCCTTTTTCAGAGCAAGGAACAAATCCTGTTCTCATTTACAGAGCTGACCAACAGTTAAAGTCCATTTTCAAAGCCTTAGTCAATGTATGAGGAAACACCACAGATCCCAATAGGGGAACTGCAGAAGGGAAAGATTAGAGCATACAGTGCAACACACCCAAGTGGAGATCTCTAGCTATGCTGACATTATACTGCCCTTCCTCCCTTGAGCAATCTCCTCTTTGGTCTTACTCTCAGTGCTGTATTCCAGTCACTATGCAGTGTGAGCCAATACCCTCTCATCACTTTTGCACTGCTTTCCCAGAATGGGGCAAAATCCTTAAAAAGGCGATTCTTTGATCTTCATGCAAATCTCCCCAAGTTCTGCCCAGGCTGCTTCAATAGTATGTAATGAGCTCCTGTCCTGTGCAATGAGCAGTCATGACAAAACCCCAAAATTACACGGATAAATAATTGTCTCCTCTCATGATATTGAGAACAGTAATTATTCTGCCAAATTAACCTGCCTCCAAATCAAGCCTTTGGTCCTGCACTCTAGGAAGATTTAAGAGTATGAATTTAAAGTACCCTTAGTACTCAGATGAGATCAGAAGTAGTAGTGGAAAGCTATAAAGGAGAGCTATATGCCCCTCCCCTGCCCCTGTGTAAGCCAGGCTAACAGCTCCAGAGCTGGGGGTTCTCACACCAGCCTTCTAGAGATCTGTGAAACCTGAACAGATACAGCACCCTAAATGCTTGTCATTATGTACCAAAAAGAAACATTACCATGCTAAGGTAATAGATGATCAGGTCTTCTTTAACAATGTGACCAAAGATCATCATGGACACCATAAATTCCTGCATAATTTCAACTCTGAAGAAAAATCTGAGGAGATTTAAATACAATTTTTACTGGCTATTACTCTCCCACACACACACTCTACCTTGTATATTTCTCCTAGGAAACATTAGCATTACAGTGGCCAAGTCGCATCTCTTTGGCCCCTTGTATTCACTGCCTTTCACCACCCTGTTGTAGGAGAAACAAGGTCCAAGGTGAAACATCGTCCTTGTTGCTGCAGAAGGTGTCCAGGTCACTAGCAGAGGACAGCAACCTAGAATTAGCAAGAACATCAAGATTGCCAGAAAATTAACATGAGGTTCATAGCTATACTGAGATTTTGGTCTCTCGGAAGAACCTAAGCAGCCATTTCATTATAGCCACACTTTGAACGCTCTTGCAAGTGGTGTAAGGAAAGCCAAAAAAGTACCAGTGCTCTTTTCAATAATGCCTTTGTATTTGTGATGGAGGAAAGTGCTGCCTTTGGAGGTGGTTCCTGATACAAGACCCTTTAGGTTCTCAGGGAGCAGAAGGGGCAGGCTGCTCCACAAGGAAAAGCAAGAAAAGCTGGGCACTGCAGGACCACACCATCACCAACACAGGCACAGCATCTGAGCAAAGCCAACACAGAAGTCACCTTACAACCACAAATGAAGTTGAAGTCGGTCCAGGAAATACAGTAAGATTCACCAAAGCTGTGCTGCTCACTGCACAGCTCAAGCTCAGAGCAAGGCTGAGGCTAGAGGGCATCCCCAGGCCAAGGAGCAGTAAAGGTGAATGGGTGGGGTCCAGGTGAGGTGCTCAGGGCAATTGCAGCCCACCAGAGCACTGGGGCTCGGTAGCAGCTCGCAATACTCAGTTTCCCGTGTCAGGGCCATGAGTCAGCTTCCATGGCTGCTGCTCCAAGCTTTTCACCTAGCAACAAGACAGACAGATGGATGGGGGGATGTTAGGAGCGATGTTGAAGCAAAATGAAATGAGAAAGACAGAAACTAAATTGTCAGGGAGATTAAGAGAAAGATGTGGCGTCTGAATCTACTTGAGCTTCTAAAGGACAAAGTTCATGGGTAGCAGAGTCCCTTCTGCACTTCAGCCTTCCTGGAAAGGTATGAACAATTCTCTTGGGGTGAGGGACACATCCAGCTACCTTTTGAGCCCCACTGCAAGTCTGTGGGCTCCTGTGCTTTATTCTGCATGTCAAAAGCTCTGCACCAGCTCATCTATGACCAAAGGCTTTGTCATTTGCAGTGCATGAGCTTACCCTGATTCTGTTTCTCACCAACCAGCACAAAGTGCTCTGTCAAGGGGTAGTTCTCGCCATGCCCACTGAGGAATGACAAGTGAGTGCTACCACAGATGATTTTCAGTTAGTTGAACTGAAGCCGCTGGGAGGGTTGAAAGGCATGACACCAACAGCTGTGCAGGGGATGGACCCCATCCAGGGCCAGAGCCCTGTACCTTCCCCTAGGACACACCATGCTGCAGCCTTTCCTGCTGGTGGCAGGCTTAGGATCAGGGAGAACAGCCAGGCTGCTTCACCACCTCTTCCCAGAGGAGAGGGTGCTCTCAGAGATTTGAGGGTCAGCACTAGGGAAGGCTGTGCCTCCTCAAGCTCTAAAAAAGGACTTTGTTTCTGCTCAGCATTTTTTTCCTATCTGGGTTAAATCCACTCTTAGAAAGAGATAGCTCTATCTCCAGGGAAACAGGCTCTCTGTGTTCACAAGGACGCAGCCAGCTCCCCCTCTCCTTTTGCTATGGGGTTACTCAGCAGCAAGGCTGAAGCACAATGGGGCATCGGGCTCATAGGCCACCCCAGATCTGGAGCTCTGCGAGCACAGGATGCTCCAAGGCAACATGTGCTGGTCTCTGTGCTGGAGCCACACAGCACCTTTGTGAGCTTGCCCAGCTCTGGAGAGCTCACACAGAAGTGATTACAGAGATTGACTGTGCTCAGAAGTCTCTCATTACTGAGTGACTCGTGCAGTCTGCTTTGACTCTTATTTGCCCAAAATAGCTTCATGTTCTCAGCACCAGTTTTCTTTGCAAAATCCTTCACTGCCCTCCTTCCCACTAGAGAGAGCCGGAAATGTCCTGCTCACCAAGAAGTCCTCCCCAGCTGCACTACACCATCCCTGTCCCTCCTCACAATCACCCTCCATCCTCTCTCCTTCTGGGTACTGCAAGTCCATGGGATACTTTGAGCAAGCTGGGGAGCCAAAACAGCTCAGAGGAAGTCAGGGTGACATGACAAGAGCAGAGCTCTTTGGAGAACCCCATAGGCCCCTTTTCCAGTTAGCTCAGCCCAGTTATCACGTCATCCCCATGCCTGCCAAATCTCTGGGCAAACAATTCATGTCATGGTGGAGGAAGGTTTCACCTAGCAGTTTTTGGTTTTCCTTTCTCTAGGATCAACCGTCAAATCTGAGACCCAAGGAAATTACCCCAGCAGCTACATTTTGGGGATCTGAGAGAACTGTTCTGCACTAGCATCTGAGTTAGAAAGGAAACAAGTCCACAAGGGTCTTCTGAGCTACAGTCCCCCCACCCATGCATGGACTTGATACCTCTCCTACAGGTACTGTCCCAGGTAACTCACCCTTCCCTGCTCTGGGGACCAATTTCCAAGTCTATGACCACTGCTTCTATGCTCAGAAGCAGAGACAGACAAAGCACTCCCCACTGTGTTGCAGGAGAGTTATATACCGAGGTTTCCACACAGCCCTGCCATCACATCTGCCCTGCTGGGACCCCAGTCAAAGGGGAGCACACATGGATAGCAGACACACTGCCTTCCTACCCCCCAGACTTCAGGGCAGAGCACAGTGCAGGAGCTCAGCCCTGACACAATGCCCACCCAGAGTTCGTTGCAGGATCTGTGCCTTATCTCGCCTCAGCATCTGAAAGCAGACTTTGGCTAAGTCCTACATGCTGCTATTTAAAGTAAGCCAATTTGTATTCATTCTGTTCGCTACATTCACCAGTTGTTCTGAATTGTGCTTGAAGCTGAAGGGAAGAGGAAATGTAGAAGAAAAAATTATACACTGGTAAATTTTGCGCTAATCCCTTCTCCTCCCATTATTGCTTCTCCTTTTTGGGGCATTTCTTTTTGTTTTCTGTGTTTTATGTATTATTAGCTTTACCATAATTTTGACTGAGAAAATACATAGCTGATAGGACAGACTAATTACACTACCTAGAATTAATTACACCATCTGTGACTGACAGTGGAGCCTGACTTGTTGCTTCCTGGTAGATGGAGCTACACCACCAGCTGCCCCGAATATTTCTCTGTAGAAGGCAAAAGAGGAGTTACCGTCGGAAGCATAATTTAAAAGCCATTACTTCTCTTTTTGAGCAATTTAACGTCATTGGGTGACCTAGCCTGGCTGGTCAGGTCAGAGATGAAGCTCATTTGCCTTCCCTTGTGATCTTTTTACTGATATTTCAACATATATCCTGGCCCTCTGTCACTAGCAATTATGGGGCTCAATCACTCCTAAGAGCTAAAATGGGCTAGGGCCCACTTTCAAGGCAAGTGGAACAGTGTGGTTCATGTCCCTAGAGCTTACCCTCCTCTTCCACCTCTTCACATCTCTTGAAACCACCTCTCTGGATGAAGCCATCCATGAGCTGGAGCCAGGCTTTGTCAGCAAGTTAGCACAGCCCAAATATGTTTTGGGGTTGCACTAAATGTGTGATGGCCAGGATCATCACAGGACATCCAATGCCCTGACTCTGCCTGGTGTTCTCAGAGAGATCCCAAGATCAGCATTTGCTGTTGTTCACCAGCTATGGCTGGGATGGGAGGGCAGGCCATTCCTTCAGCACTCACTGTGCATGGAAAAGAAGCCGCCACCACCACCACCTCAGGGGAAGCAAGCACCTGGAGGCAGTGAGATCTTGCCTTCCTGGAAAGACTGCATTTCTTACGTGTTCGGCCACAGAGTCCCATCTGACTGCTACTGCCCTGCCATCCGCAATGGACTCTGGCTGCAGCCATTAAGAGACTGTGGCAACTGTGTCTGCAGCCAGCTGAGGATCTGTCCTGGTTTATATTCTGGCTTACAACAGACCTGCTGAAGATTGTCATGCCTGAATGCGGGTGATGGAAGATCCACAGATGCACAGCCTTGAACGTGTGTTTTCAGCTAAGGGAGAGGAGTCGTGCCAACATGGGTCAGGAAATTTTAAGTAGTCATGCTTTAAGGTAGCTGTTCCTGCCCTTTTTGCCTCCAGCTCTGCTGCAGTTCTTTTCCTCCCACTTGTCTTTTAAGCCCACTCAATTTACACAGGGTAAGCTGCAGTTATGTTAGAGCAAACCTCTTGCTTGCATAAACACATTCCTAAGCAAAATTCAGCATACAACTGTACGTATACTCCCTTGCTATTGTTTGGTAGGCGCACATTACATAGACAAAAAACCTCACTCTCCAGCCCTTGATCCCTATTTTTAACTAGGTCTCTGCTTCCTCTCACTTCTGAACAACTTAGTGCAGTGATCCTTAGCCTGGGAAACCTGAATTCTTCTCTAGATAATCAAGGAAGAGCTCAAGAGATCCACTGAAACCTTATGTTTGCCTGACTCAGTTTCTGCCCTGGGTCTTGAACAGCATCCAAACCATATATAAACCTCTAATTTCCTAGAGGATTAAGCCTCTAGGAAACACACACTAGCAGGACACAGACAGATCCTAGAGAATTCCCAGCGGAGTGAGCTTTATTTTGGAACTGATATTGGGAAAGGTCTGTGATGGCAACAAAGGACTGTCAGTGCACAAAGATGCTCCGGCCTTAACCTGTAGGCAGGGTGATGAGAACAGTCCACAGCTCTCTAAAAGGCTTTTTTAACATCGTGAAATTTCTTGGTGGGTGCTGAAATAGCAAGGTACTTGTCATGCACTGCCAGAGCAAGGACTCATGTCTGGTTTATAACAAGTATTTGCATAGATGTGTTTGACATGGGACAAACTTCCTGAAATCCTTCTCTTCTCAGAAGGAGAGGAACTACAAAATTTGGTGTTTTTTCTTTCTTCCTCCCCAGGTAATCCTTGTGCTCATTCTCACTGAATGAAATTCTCCACCTCCAATTTGAGTGCTTTTCTTTGCAGCCTGTGGCCACTCCCAACTCCAAGGACATGCCAACAGTTTCTCTTGGAATGACTATTTTCTACATCTTGCCAAGTTCTGTATATGTGGGTGTTGGAGATCAGACAACTACAGAAGCTGAACTGGGTAGCACCTCCAGACCTGGGGTGGCCCTGGTACAGCGAAAGCTGAGGGAGAGATAAACTCAAGGCAAGAACAGAAGTGAAGACATCATGTCTGGTCACTCTGACCCTCTAACACTGACCACTTTGACGAAGGAAGATGCAGCAAGGCAAAAGAGGCAAAGGACATTACTAGCATAAGAAGAATAATCAGAAGATTGTGTTTCTAAAGGGGGCCGGAAAATTTTCTACTAACATACTGACCTATAAATACTAGTAGCCCAGTGTAATAAAGTGGCTTTGCTTTGCTGGTGTAACAGAGTCCGTGTCAGTCAATCCCTGCAAATGGTTCCTTCCATGTGAGGAAGCAAAGATTCACCTATGCTGGTGTCTGCAGGGACACCTCTCAGGACTTGAAGCGCTGCTGATAGGAAGCAGGAGGCCGGCTGGCAAATCATCACCTTCAGATTTTGGAGGTGAGCCAGGGAAACATGGGGAATAATAAGTCCTCAGAAAAGAAACATACATCTAAACTTCTAGAGAAGCAGGGGAAATGATCCCCTTTGCTTCCCATTCTCTTAAGCTGATTCCGTCCTGAGTGCAGTCGCACATTAAAAAGTTAAACACCAACACGGCTTCTACAGCAGAGCTGTGGAACGAAGTAGGAGTGAGACTTTGGGACCAAACCACAAGAGGTGATAAGACCGCCACTGGCTTTTTACCTCTCTGGCAAGCTATTTTAGGAACTCAAAGCTCAGGAAGGTGCTGGGAAAGAGTTGTCTTGCGCAGCCTCCTCGGCAACAGGGGAGGATTCTGCAAAAGAACTTTTAGCATCTTCCTTCTGTCTACGAACAACAAGAGACAGGGCTGCAGTGAGGAGGAGGACTACGGCCCTTGAGACCTTTGGGCAGAGAGCAGAGCTCAAACCCTGCTACAAAAACAAGGCATCTTCTTTGCAAACCAGGATCCGACAGAAACCAAAATGCTGGCGCAACTGCAAAAGTTAGGCCAGTGATGTTCACTGGACAAAAAATCACAGAACTGTGAGTACTGGGAAGTGTTCCGGTAGTGTCAGTGTAACTTACAAATATTACAGTAATTTCTTCACTTGAAGCAATTTTTTATTATGGGTTAAATATCCTGTATTTCCTTCCTAAATGAAAAAGACCTTGAGATTAAAAGCTCCTGTGAGCAACTGCAGCTGGAGTACTAGGAAAAATACTGATAACGAACCTGTCTGGGCATGCTTCCAAGACACAGGTCCTAAGAACAGAGCTCCCCCAGCCCACAGCTGGCCCCATAGCCAGTGTTGGTTCCCTGGGCTTGGGGTGCCCCCCAGCTCATCAGAGCTCCCCACCTCCTCCCGAGTCTGGGCAGCGGTGGCAGCCTGTCTTGTCAGCACCTGCAGTGCTGATGCCCAGCCACCCCCACCCCATGTTGCTGCTATTTCAATCACAAAAGTTGTTTACCTGCATGTTATTTACCTTAATGTTTAACTGCTGTATGACAGATTTACAGTAACTTTTTCATAACTATATAATCAAAATAAGTTAAATTCTGTTGTATCTAGAGCTTTTAAAAAAACACTCTCAATTCTAACTTTACTGTTGCTAAATTTAAGTAATATTAATTTTCAGTTCAGTTATGTTTCAATTTAGTACAGTTTAAGTGGTGGTAAAATTCAGTTCTGTTGAATTTAAGTGATGCTAAATTTACTTTCTGTTAATTTGAAGTTCTGTTACACATAAGTTCTGCTAAATTAAGATTCTGTTAAGCACTGTTAAGTTCATTTTTCCTAAGATTAATTTCTGAAATATTAGTAAGATTAAGCAAAGTTAAATTTAAGTGTTATTCATTTTAAGTTCTACTAAGTGCTATTAAGATCAATTCAGTAATGTTAACTTTAAGTTCTCTTAGGTGTACTTTCTATTATATTTAAGTAACATTAAGTTTCAGTGAAATTAGTTGTACGTTTGTTAAAATATATTTGTTTAAATTATAAGATACAATTCTTTTGTTATAAGAAATGAATAATGTGAAGTTTACAATGTAGCTAAAGGTAAGCCATAAGACAAGTAGAAATGGGTTTTCAGGAGAGGCTGTAGCCAAGCATAAAGTATCTTGTCATATTAAATTGGCTAAAGTTATACATACATTTGTTTTTGGCTGATTAACAGGCGAAGTAAAAGTAACAGAAGGAAGCACTAATACTAAAAAAGCCTTTGCTAGCATAAGCTGAATATTACTATGAGGCAATGGCAAACCACTGCTTGCTTGATAGTTTTTGTGTTTGGGCAAACTATATTGATGCCCACACACCAGCTATTTAATTTATGTATTATTCCGACTTCTTGAAGAACCACAGTGCTGACAATCAGCTCTTCTTTTGTGAGATGTACAATAATAAAGGTACCCACAACTTTGACACTCACATAGAGTCCACACTTGATGACCCCCTGGGTGACAGGCCAAGCAGGGAAAGGAACATAACAGACCTGCAGCCACCTCTGGATGTATGATCAACTGGTTCTCCAAGGACAAAAGATTTATCTTTTGGGCTTTTTCTGTGTTTTGATCAGCTGGCTGATCTATAAATATTAGTAACCTAGTGTAATAAAATCTTTGCTTTGCTGGCATAGCAGAGTCCATGCCAGTCAATCCCTGCATGTGGGTGAAGGGTGGAAGAGCAGCAGGCTGGAGTAGAACTGGAGAGCACAAAGGAGATATGCAGTAAAGAAAGAGGAACAATAAGCCAGAGAGGGTCTAAGGAAAGGGTGTCTATGTGAAGTAAAAGGATGTCTGATGAAAGGGAACAGTCACTGGGAAACAATAGGAAAAATCTGGGGAACAACAACCACAATGCAATGAGTGAGCAAAATGAGAGAGGAAAAGAGGAGCAGATGCACGGAGAAATGACAGGGAGATGCCAGTCTGCTGTTTGCAGTTCTGGAAATAGTGATGCAGTGAAGGATTTGGACCTGCTACGGGATATTCAGGCACATGTTTTTCAAGAAGCTGTTCCTGCATTTTCAGCTGGCTATTTCTGTGATCGAAATGTCACTTTATTTCTTTATACCTTTGCTTACTTACGTGTCATTTAGAGGTAGTGATATTTCAATCACAAGAGCATGGGTATACTTACGCAAAAAGCTTCAAGATGATGGGTGAAACTGCAAAGTATTGTCACACTTAGATTTCACACATGTACAGACATGCTCAAGTGACCTCATATGTTGATAATGATATGTATGTAGATTCAAATATATCACAAAGGTTGTGTATGCCTTATTAATTTAGGCCAAGCTGACATTTCATGGTTGCCTAGTTACCAGAGAACAATGGTGAGAATCTGCTTAGTATGTATTGCGTGATGATGGGAAGGGAGAGGGCAGATGGGTATCATGTTGGACACAACCACTTGTTGGGTAGATTAGCCCTTTCGGTGGGAAACACAGAGAAAGGCAAAAGAGATCAGAGCTGAAAGGAATTCAGACAGGGAAGCAATAAGCTGGTGCACGAGGAATGTGTGGTTCTTGGAATTCCCATGGCACATCTGTGAGCATGAATCAAAGCTCAGGTCACCGGAAGCTGTGAAATGTTCATTACTTTCATGACATATTCCAGGTTGCAAGTTAAACAGACATTGGGAACATCGTAAGTGGTTACAAAATCTGCCTTTACTTACACCAGACCTCTACCTTCATCCGCACCAGTGCTGATACCCTTTCTTCAAAACATATGACTTTGCTAAATTTAATGGTTTTGCTGAACAAAAGAAGTATATGAAAGTGCATGTTTCCCTTCCAACTGTATTAATTTTGTCCAAGATTTGCCTCCACTGCAGCTCCCAACAATTTCAAAATTTGCTTGGCCTGATTTTGTAAACTCACGGAGGAGCCTTAAGGTTCAGAAACTCATCTGACTGTTTCATTTCATGGTAGTCTGTGTAAATTTTTTGATGAAAAAAAATCTTTCTCAGATTGACATCTTCTGTTGCCAGATCTCATACAAGCCCACAAAGCTTAATGAGAGAGCTTGAATTCATCCCAGGACACCCAGAGAGTGGTTTATGGTTCAACATTCCCTTCAGAATAGATATTCTGGAGTTCAACCTTCCCTGAAGACAGATCTAACAGCAGACAAAGAGGTTAAGACAAAATTAAAGATATAGTGTATTTTCCATTATCCATATATTAAAAATAGAACTGCTAAGCTTAGAGACAAAAAAACTGGCTTTTGCTACAGTTAAGCTGCCAGAAGTTCACTCTTTGCATCATCCAGCTTAAAAGATGCTAGAACACAGTCCTTGTACTAAGGATCCAAATCCTAGGCAAGACCCTTGTCCTGGGTATTTCTCAGACACATACTGGATATGTTATTTACCTTAAATATATAGCTCCCTCACAGAATTCCACTGAGGGTTAGGGCTTCTTTCCATACTCCTCAATCTCCAAGAACTCCCTATGACTCATAGCATTAATATTTAATCAAGATATGTTAACATTTCTTCCAAATTATTATTGGCTGTCCTAACTTTAGAGATGCTGTCGTTGTCCCTTGATCATATCTCAGAACAATTCCTGACAAGATAGTTAAAAAACCTTCTTGCTGGTGAAGCTAAACACCAATGTTTAACTTGGCTCCAGACAAGCCATTTTAATTTTCTTAAAGAAATATTGCTAAGACTGTCAAAGCATATGTCTGCTACTGGACCCAAAGGACCACCCAGGCCAGTGCTCTGAATACAGCAAGAACCAGCAAAGGCTTAGGAAAAGACCAAGCAAATATACAGTGATCCTTCTCCCACTGTATTCTCCCAGCAGCCAGATATCTGTGGCTGAGAGTTTCCTGAGCCAAAGATCACATCTGCGTCAATGAGTTTAGTAGATCTTAATGGCCTTTTTTTTTTTCCTATAAATGTGTCAAGATGCGTTTAGAACTATTTATAACTTTGCCCTTCACACCATCCAGTGAATTCCACAATTTATTTCCACCAGATGAAAATAAGTGCCTCTTTTTGATTTTGACTGATAAATTTACTGGGGATTCCTACTCTTCATATTAAGAGAAAACAGACATTTCCTACTCATCTCTGTGATCCTCCTAGATCCCTGTCATGCCCTACTCAGATGTCTCTTTTCCAGGCTGAAAGTCCTAACACCCTAACAAATAAAAGGGAGGATTGCTGCCTTATGAACTGAGATACTGAAAAGCATGCAGAAGTGTAGGAAATTATGTAGTATGAAGTAGATATACATTATACAAATATATTAATGAGATTAGTACATGCAGTCCATTGCAGGCTCTTGATGAAGATGGAACAGAATAACAAACAATCAGCCCTGGGGAGAACAGTGCTTGGAACAAATCATAGCTGCCCACTATGGAAGGATGTTGTTACATCAGAGCAGTAAAAGCAAACATTTTTCCATAATTCAAACCAGTTTCAGCTCAGATAAACTGATCTCAAAATCAGTTGTGCTGCCACAGACATCAGATATCTGCTATTTCTATCCAGCCAATTACAAAGCCTGTTACACATAAGGCTGGAACCTACTCAGCAAAAGTGGCTCTGGTTGCCTAAAATATGATCTAAATTACAGGTCCAGCAAATTTTAGGTCAAACTCAACTGAGAAAGTTTTCAGACTACCTTGAATTTTGGAGGTATATTCTCCAGGTCTGGAGTTCGGGTTTTTTTTTCTGTACTCATATACCCAGGTAAGTACAAAATATCGCTTTTTAATCCCCTCTGCAGGACAAAAGTTGCCTCGCCAACCAACCTAAACTAAAGAAACTACAAAAGAAAGGCAAAGACCTGAAAATGTCCACTGGCAAATTACACCTGAACTTTACTTCCTAGCCTATAACCTCAAAAGTTGGGGCAACTAAAGCTTGTGAGATATTGAAGTGACCGTTGACTATTACTGTCTATGTACTTAGCAAGGCTTATTTACTTCATGTTCATCATGCAATCTGAAATCATCCAATAATAACTATTCTAAATAAGTCAACCACATTTTCATATTTAATGTACATGCTGTAGCTAAATAAAACCACTTTTGAAGGATAAATAATTGCAGAGGAAGAGAAAAATTCAAGAGTGTAGGCTACAAAGATGCGCTTTCAGCTGAAAATTTCTAACAAGCAATTAGTTGAGGCAGAAAAGCAGGAAAACTGTTCTTATATGGCTAAATGAACACTAGAGGAGGGTTTCACACTAACTGTGGTAAATAAGTAGAAGAAAGAAAGGTGGTACATGAGGGAGGGGTCAGTAGGGGGTTATGGTCTAAAAGATAGACAAGAGCAAGGAACCTGAACCATAAAGTTACCTCAGGCTGAGTCTAGGGGCAAGTCCTTTAAATTCCTCTGTTGAACAGCTTTTGCATTTGTAGTGGGAGGGTAGAACTTAGAAATGGGGTATTGTAAGGATTAATAGAGAGAAGATGTTTAGGAATGTAAGTGCAGTACAACCAACCTCAAGGAGTGAAAAAATCCAGGAGCTGGACTCCAGAAAAGTCACTGCAAGGTCTTCATATTTTTCCCTCTGGAAAAGCTGCCGTGTTTGAACAGTCTTTGGAGAGCTCAATTCCCAGCTCTCCAGCATGTAACTTTTACAGAGTCACCAGCATTCCCAAAAGCAGATGGTGACTTTGGATCACCTCTGGAGTGACTCTGGCCACTTAGAGATGCAGAAAATCCAGCTCCTCCCCACAAGGGTCATTAATTCCCACTGCTCCACACACCTTCTCAAGACCAGCAGTGAATTATCAACTTCTCAGTCCCACCTCTCCTGATGTTGTCCCAGCTCACAGTAGTTGCTTTCTACGTCTCCCCCTTATCCCTTATCCCTTATTCCTGCCTCTGCTGAGATTACTCTTTGCTCTACGACCCCTACCACAGCCTATCACATAGGTTGCAGTGAATCGAGGTGGAACAGGATGACACAACCTCAGCAGCATTCAAGACTTCCTGATTCTTTCTTGCCTGGAGGAGAGAAGGGTTTGGAATCTCACTTTTTCCCTTTTCCACACCTACAATGCTAAAAGTGAGTGGAGTAAAATGAAATCAACCCATTTTACCCGAAGGTGGCAAGGGAGAAGCACTGAATAGAATATCTGTTCCCTCTACCATCTGCCCACAGGAGGCTCACTGTCCCTCCTCCCAGCTTAAAAATAGTTTTCCAGTCTTTTTCAGAATCCACCAAAAAACAGTACCCACCTCCTCCACGAAACTAGGGTCATGGTTGAGAGCTATGAACTGTCCTCTGCCATAGTGTGAGGTGATAAGGGGGCTTTTTTAACCAGACCAGCCAAGGGGGCAGGCTAGGCAAGGCCAGAAAAGGGTGCGAAATAATGAAACAATGCAAAAATCACCTCCTGAATCACACAGGAATTGCTCTGTTGGAGAGAAGAGGAGAGCAAACCTGGAGAAGGATGTTGCAATGGACAAAGAGGGTCTGAATTTAAAAAGGATTTTTCTGGAAGTACAGTTGAGATAATTGGTATGTGCAGCTCACACACGTTATCCTACATGTAATGACACTGCCTTGGGCTTTGTTCCCACAGAAATAGCCCAGCCTGGATTTGGCCAGCAGTGGACAAGCGGGAAACAAAGCAGGAACTGTGTTGGTGGCTCTGCAGACAGAACTCTGTCACCAGAGACAGCTCTGGCTGAGCACATCCCTGAAAGACTGTATCTGAGGATGCTGTCTGCCATATGGCCCCAAATTCTTCCCAAAGCTTTGGAGTTTGTCATGATTTTATCCTTTTATAGGACTATGAAGCCCTGCCTCATGCAAATGAGGCTTTGCCTGCTTTAAGCGGTGGTGAGGCAGTGTCTCTGAGAGCTCTTAGCATGGGAGACTGATGTTTCTATCCAGCATTTGCAGGAAACTCTGCTCATACCAAGGGCAGCTACCACACACTGTTATTTCAAGTGGGATGGAGCATGTCTCCCCAGGTAGTAAGAAACATGCCCTGTGGAGGGGCAGGCTGGGTCAGGAAAATGGTCCGTTCAGGAAAAGACTAGGAAGCAGTGGCTTGCAAAGCCAGAGTCATCTAGGACCATGTCTGATCTCAGGGGAGGAGGACGCCACCAAAGCAATATGATGTTCAAGGGACCAGAAGTGATAAAAAGGAAGAAGAAAGAGGAGATGATCAAGTGGAAATAGGAGGATGTTGAGAGCCAGAAAAAACCAGCAGATGAGACGGAAAATGCAAGTTGGATAAACATTATCCTCCCTCCTTACTGAGAAAAAGCACTTTGAAAATAAGTCATTATTATTATTGCAAACATAAAGAAATAATCCCACTTTGGCTCTATCATCTGTCCATTTGGTTGAGAAATGTCAGATATTTAGGGAGGGGAAGAGGAAAGGTTGACATCAGACAACATCCATTTGTAAAATTGTATCTGCCAGTTTCCCAGCAGCTGTGATCGCCAGTTAATATCGGGAATGAATGTGAAAGGTTAGACAGAGGGGAGGTGGGGGTAGAGGAATAATGATTTTCAGTTCTCCCCAGCAATGCTTGGCATGAAAGCCAGCACTTGATAACGAATTGACTCAGTCACTAACTCACATAGGCTCCCTCTCTAGTAATGGACTCCAGTCTCATTAGCAAATACAATTGACAGTAAAAATAAACACACTTGCACCCTCCTCCCTGACACAGCCTTGATTGACAGAGCTCACAAGTACATCAATGAAAGGAGAGGACAGTTGCTGTTATCAGTCAGCTTGAACACGGAATGGAGCTAATAATATCTTACTTTTACACAATTTCTTTCTGTCACAATCCAAAGCACCGTAGAAAACAGAGTAGTCTAGCAAGCTCTGAATGGCTTGCAGTAAGTAATTTTTAGAAGGAACTTCTTTGTTCAGTTGCTCAAAGGAGCCATATTTTAAATTTATTAATTTTCTGCTAGCACTGACAGTGAACAATACCCAGAGTTAACGGCCTAGAAAAGAGAATAACAAAAAGCAGCCAGGCTTTGTTTTGTTTGCAAAATAAACAAATCTCAAGCAGTTTCTTTGGTTCTGAAGCATGACTGCACATACCTGGGCCTCATCCTAGTGATGAAGTATTCTGGCAAGTCTCAAGAAAAATTTTCAAAGATGTTATGCCTGAGTTATCTGAGAATGAAAGGGGGAGAGATGGAAGAAAGTTGTTTAATTTAATCAGATCTTTTTGCACTACTGAAATGCAAGTAGTTGAGATTACACTTCAGTGAGGAATTGTCTTTACACCAGATCATAATGAAGAAAAAAATATTCCTCATTTCAGAAATGTGTCTAGGCATTACCGATGTACACGTGCAGTTAACACCACAACATTGTTCACAGAACACGCCTAGCTGTCTGCAATGGCAGAAGCAATCACTTCCCATCAAAGATTATACATTGCAAAAATTCCAGCAAAGAGCCATTGTGCACATACTCCACAGGCTATGTCTGAAGGCACTATTTAGAACAAGAGCCATATGCAAGTCTCCCAGTATGCAGTGTTCAGTATGCATTATCCCACTTCATGCTACTCACTGCACAGATCCTCCTGCCTGAACTGTCAGCTGCAATCTCACCGAAAAGGGCAAGAGAGTTGAATCCATTCCCCTCATGCTTAATGTCATGGAGTCTGGAGTGCAGTTTCACTCCTTGGTGAGAAGGTTTCTGACAAGGCCCCACATTTTCCAGAGCAACAGAATTTTGTATGGAATACATTTTATTTCGTCTTAAACTGCAGGACTACATTCTTCAGGTAATGGCATTCTACTCTAAGACTGTAAAGAAACTTTAAAATACCAATCAGATGTAATCTGATGCCATGCTGCCCTCCTGAATCCACAGTCAGCAAGAAACACCCTTTTCCATTCTCCTCCAGGGAAGTCTTATGTCTGAGCTAGCTCTCTGCCTCTTCAGTACATGTGAGAAAGGCATAAAACCTTCCCTTTTCCTTACTGGCACCTAATGCTAATTAAAACAAAATTATTAGCTCCATTAAGTTCCCTTTAATAGAGAAAACAGATGAACAAAACAGGGGTTCCTTAGACCCAGTACAGATAGTGGCTGATTTACCAAACCCCAAGCTACCATTGCTTCTCTCATTGCTTTCCCCATCATCAGCTGGTTCAGCCATGAACGGCAACAAATACAAAAACTCATTTCATATTGAAAAGAGAGATGCTGTGCAAAACACTATAATTTTATATCTAAATACTTCTTTTTTTAAGAATTTTTCTACAAATTGTACATACTATGCAAAGTAAGGCATTTCCAGCAGCATTAAGACCTAGTCACTGGGTCTTGGGTTTTGTTTCTAGCAGCTGAATGGCAAGACCATCTCAGACCTGGTTACTCCAAATAATCCAGCCTGGATGGTTCTTGCCCAGTCACTTCTTATTTCTTCTGCTTACCCAGCACACTCCATCTACTGCCATATGTTTCCCAGTAATCCTTCTATACAGTAATCTGGGGACATCAGCTTGTGGATTTGAAGGAAAGGGCATCAAACCCAGCTCAGCACAGGCAGTAATGAGTAGTATTAGGGACTGGAGGTTGCCAAAATCTCAGTCCCTTAGAGGCTGAAGTTAGGATTTTCTGCATAGATGAAGGTCCTGAGGAAGTACAGAAAAAGTGAAAGGGTTTCTTTAGGAAGGAGGAAGAAGAGGAAGGAGAAATGAGCCAATCCCCATCTATAAGTTCAAACCACCAAGAACACACCTATTCTTCCTGAATGCTTTGATGTAGAGATGGAAAGCCATCATTTTTCATTCCCAGGCTAACCATGACACCATGTTTTGCACAAAAACCCATCTGTTGTTGATGCTCAGTGTGCTTGACAGTTCTCTATTCCCCTCCACCACAAGCTGTTGCTGTGGGGTTCAGTTCTTCTCCACCCAAATCTCATTTGCTTTCTGCAGCCAACAAGCTGCAGCTCTGAATGACTCCTAAATAGAAAAGAAGACATGTAGTTGCTGATCTTGCTGATGGAATAATTTGCTTTGTAACCTTTATCTTTTTTCTTCTAGCATACAGGAATTCCTCTGGGGACAAACATCCCTTTACTTTTGTACCCAACTGCCCCAGATTCTTGCTCCTCCTATTAACTGTGTAGCATTCAGCACATCCTGCCTTGTGGGCCAGACCCTTCTGATAACATCAGGTGAATAAAATAGGAGAAGTTTTATAATAGAAAATTTTGTTTGTTTTAAACCTATATTTATCATGCCAGTGTGCAACAGAGAAGATTTAATTAGCCAGTGAAGCTTGCCTTTGGTATGTTTTCATGAATACAGTAAGTTTTGATGCATGACTTCAGGCTTCTACAACAAACAAAGAAAACACACCATGAAATTAAGAAACATAATAATATACAAGAAAAGACACTTGGCTGCTGTTACACATTTCACTGAGAAATAGGCCACCACCAAACCTGGATCAAGCTGCCTAAATCTGGGGGTATATTTTAATTCAGATCAAATTTTTGCACTGGAGTCCCAGTTAAATGCTGGAAAGCGGTTAATTGCATGTGAGCTGCTGCACAGGACCCTGGGCAAAAATAAGGAGAGAGATGAAAGCATGGGCAACGAAATAAATGACACTGATGTAACACATTATCAAAACCCCAAGGTTGTTTTGCATTATTTTGACAGCAAGGACTGCAAAAAGACTGCTGTGCCAACCAGGACAACACCAGAACACAGCATGACTCTGCCCATATTTCTGCCATGCTCCCTTGTGGGTCTGCACAGACCTGAAGCAGACTCACCCAGCAGCACAAGTGTTCATACAGCTCTTTAGAGCATAGGTAAGTCCTGCTGGTGTCAGTGATGTGGTACTCATGAGGATACTAAGAGTCAGCATCAAAAGTCAAAGCTGACCTCTTCTAAGCAGCTGCAGAATGGTATTCTTGGGATATCCAGCCCACTTCTCAGTGAAGGAGGTGTTCAGGTCTTCCCAGGTATGCCTTTGACCCGGTTATAACTTCATCACACATGTCTTGCCTGGCCTTCTCTGATGAGTAGAAGTTAAATAATACATTTGACTTTGAAGGTATGTCATAAAGATTCATTCTTTAACATTTACATTTCCCTGTATGTACTGCTGTGTGATGCCATTTATTACCTTTCAGTCGTCCATTCATGTTCAGAGGAGAAATCAAACACAAACCCCCTATTTCAGATTATCCAGATGAAAACTATCCAGCCCAAATTTCTAGAAACTACTTTCAATTTTATCTACCATGATTTCTGGATAATAGACTTTTACTCTCAAGTTTCAGAAATGCTGGTAACAAACCTGAAGGAGCAGCACTACATCAGCAAGCTTTGTCAGGCATGGTTCTGCTGGCAAGTTCCTTACAGCTTTACTGTTCTTGCAGCACCCATTAATGAATGTCTTTCCCATTACCATTTCCACATATCACAGAGTGAGAAAGAAAATAGCACCTGCCAGCAGACACCTGGGGTTTGCATCCAGGTGTGAGCAGCTGGAGCTCTTTCACATGACTCTGGTTATGAGGAAGCAACATTTGGAGCATATGGATGAGGAGCAGTGTGGGAAGGTCTTACCAAAACTGGCTCTGTCACTTCAGGGCTGAAGACAAGATTTCATTCTTCAAGAGCTGCCAATCTAGTACTTTTCTGCTAGTGATAATATTTCCTAAGTTTATTTTTATACTTAGTGAAGTATGTGCTACCTAACTATGTATGTCTCTTCAGTCTCTGGGAAAAAAAAGGAAAAAACTACTGAATATCAAGCGCTCCAAACCCAAAACAGGTGTAGCCAAATTATAGCTTAATATGTTTCAGGTATTCCATTTAGAGCTTCTGATCTTTCAAGGAAATAGGTTTTCCCCACTGAGGAATGTATATGCGGTGAAATTAAAGCAACTTTAGCCCCATGTGAACCAAAAGTAGGTTGGGCATCTATTTTAAATAATCACCCAAATTATTGGAATTTTTCATGATGGAAGGAAGACTTAGGAAGAAAGGAATATTCTTTTCTTCTAACCTGTATTTCATCTCAAAACTACTGCCTTTGCTACTAAGCCTGGGGTGTAATACAGTACACGGTATATGCAGAAAACCCAACTGTTGCTATTTGCCATCTTTAGAGACACGGCAGGGCACAAGTAGCCTGGAGAGTCCTCTTTGAATATCTGGGGCACCAATCAAGTGCTATCTAGCATGAAAGGGAAACAAGATACCAGGGTGAGGGGGAAAAACCCCGCATAATACAAGCCTTGAAGCTCAGACCCTTCTTCCATCTGAAGTCCATCCTCCCTCTGCCCTTCCTCACTCGGGAGGCAGATCCTGAGAGAACACTGGCATCCCCGCTGGCCACAGGGGCAGGGAGCTGTGTCTCAGCTGGTGTGGCACTCCTCCTGCCACCCCACACTGGCCCTCCATGAATAAGAGGGAAATATAAATCCACAGGCAAAGAAGGAAGGCAAGTGCTGCTAAGTGGCTCATTGGTTTCTATGGCAACTGGCTCCGCTCTGCTCCAGCTGCTTACCCCACAGTCCCTCTGTCACCCTATTTTTAGCTGAGAAATCAAAGAAAAAGGAAAAGTGGTGGAGGTTTGGGGAGAAGAGAGTTGGGAGATCTTGGGTTTTGCAGAAAGAAAGTTAATACAGATGCAGCTTTGTCTTGCTTTTAATCACAAGTTAAATCCTCTGCGTGGAGGCTTCCTATGGGATTCCTCAGACTTGATGCACAATCAGATCCCATATTTGCCACCACCATGAAGCAGCATGCAAGAAAGGCAGCCCAGCCATCCCCTCCTAAGCATGAGAAGCAGCTAGGCTGTGAATTTGACCTAGGCATTGATGCCAAAAAAGCTCAAGAATATTCTACTAGGGAAAAAACTCCCCTCCCACAACCCAAGACAATGAAGCAATGGAATTCAGGACACCAGTATTTTAAAAGCTCTTTGGTCTGAAAAATTATTTCCTTTTTTCTTAAAAAAAATGTTGAGTCTGTCCACAATCCCTCTGTCTTGCATGGTGGAGCAAAATCTTCACAATTAATGCAACACATTTTGCTCAAATATCTCATTAAGGGAAGAGCCAGAACCACATTTACCTGTGCTGTACCAAGACTAAACCTTAGCTCATGGATTTTGGTGTTGGAGACTTTGGTTGTTGAGCTTCAATATATCTGCTGGTAAATCTAGAAGATATTGTAGCCTGCAGATTCATTAAGCGTAGGCATGTGCATTAACTAAAGCATAGAACCCTTGGCCTCTTCTGACTGACTACAGAATCACCAAATCAAAGATTAAGCTGAGTTGGAAGGGGCCCAGAATGATCATCCAATCTCAGTCCTGCACAGTGCCATCTCAAAAACTCACACGATGTGCCTGAGAGCATTGCCCAAANCGATCATCCAATCTCAGTCCTCGAAAACTCACACTATGTGCCTGAAAGCATTGCCCAAAATCTTCTGAGTTCTGTCAGGCTGATGCTGTGACCACTTCCCTGAGGAGGCTGTTCACTGTCCAAACACCCTCTGTGTGAAAACCCTTTTCCTGATATCCAGCCCAAACCTTCCCTGACACAACTTCAGACCATTGCCTTGGGTCCTGCCACTACCTGCCTTTCTGAAATGCAGGTGCCCAAAAACCGTGAGATACAGCGATTTTGACAGATATTTCTAGCTTCATTCCCCTCCTTCTCCCTAGAAATTCCAGAAATTTTGTAACGAAATGTTTCAACTGTCCTCCAAATAATGATGCTTAAATTCCAAAGAAGGCATATTGACACCATAAACATCTATATTCACTTTTTTCATTTCAACTGCTATGACATTTGATGCTTACATCCAAGCTGTTCCTGATAACAGGACTGTGGAAGTCTACCTTTGCACTACACATTTTCACTTGCTGCCACAAGAAGGTATATTGATCTGTGTATCTCTGCTCACACAGAAAGGCTTTCCATTTTGAAACTGTGATATTGTCATACTAAGAGGACAAGGAAGAGATCAATGATTGCTAACAATGAACACTTTTAAGAGGAAGAGCATTGGTAAAATGACTTACTAGTCCAAGTATCACATCTGCAGTCTCTACAATAAGTTCTATATCCTGTCAGGCATCAACTCTTGCTTTTGACAAAAGCAGCATATTGGGAGAGAATCACCCACTTCAGAAATGTTACTGACTACAACATGTGATGGTATAGACTTTATATAAAGTAGGTTGCAGCCTTACAAAACTCTCTAAGAAGTGCCAGGACTCTAGGAAGGCTGGGGGCTCCACAGGGACATCCCTACAGCCCAGCTGAGAAGCAGAGCATCTGGGAGGCACCAGGGGCAACCCCATCCCATGGCATCAGGTACCTCTCTGGAGCAGTGGGGCCATGGCCAGGCATGGCAGAGCAGTGGGGAGCTGGAGAACATCCCTGCTGCAGCATCATTGGGGCAGAGGCTGATGGCTCTGGGGGCCTGAGGGCCTGGGACCTGGGCAGGGTGGAAGAAGCCCCAAGAAATGCTGGGCAAAGACAGTCAGGGTTGTTGGTGTCCCCAGAGCCCTTGAGAAGTTGTAAAAGGCAGTTCAAGAAACATTTCAATTCCTAGGAATTTGGAAGCTGGCTTACTCCATAAAGCTACTGGGATTTTTTACTTCCATTTGTAGCCTCCAGAACACACAGTGTCAACACACCTCATGGTGTAGTCACTGTGTAAAGCAGCCAGTTACTGCATTTGCCAATTTTTCTCCAAATGGCCCTTTGTTAGTTTCTGGAAAGACACAAAGAAAAGGTGTTCCCAACAAGACCTCTTTTGATACACGTTACTTCAGACATTTTGATCAAGTCCCTTCTGAATTAATTTCATTTCTTGAAGCCACTACCAAGCTCATCCTCCTAGGGAACTTTGTAAAATGCATTATCAAAATCTTCTCTGGCATGAAACAACACATTCATCCTATAACCCTCCTGCACCTCTGCATACTCTGCAGAGCTGTCAGGATGAAAACACACACAAGAAAGCAGCGAGGCCTCAGGACTACAAATCTTTGTCTGACAGCCTTGGAAAATGAGAGGCCCCTGAGAACAAGACAAGGACAGAAGGAAAGGTACACAATACTCAAGCACACAATCAGGACTTTCCTGCCAGGACAGTTGCTGAAGGTGACCTCTGGCCAGCCCAAAAGATATGCAAGAAAAGAGATGCTTTGCAGTGAGGGGCACTGAAGGCAGAAGCAGAGGTGACCTGAAGGAAAGCAGCAAAGCATGCTTACAAGGCCTTCAGTTCCTCCTTGAAAGAGAGACAGAGAGAAAATGCATGCCAGTAAATACACATACACTCACAGGATGGACATCAGCCTCTGCTGGGTGGTGATGGACAACCTCACATCCTGAGCAATAAATTAAAGGGTGACTCCTTTTAAAAGGGATAGTCAAGGACATAAGTGAAAATAATCAAATGTGCATCTGCACTTGCCTCTGCAGGTTCGGTAGAGAGGTGGATGCTCTTTGACTACCAGACAAATGGCTTTACTGAGGAACTGTGTCCCATTTGCAAAATTGGAGGCTATGATCCTGACCTTCCTTGCAGAGCATTCTCATAACTACAGATAGAAATAACCAGTCCTAGGTGGTGATTCTGATCATCGCTTATTCTGCTTTCTGACAAGAGGAGTGTAGAAGCACTTTGAGATGAAATGTGTCTGTACATTTAATATTAATTTACGGAAGTATTCATGTGCAGTCTTGACATTTGTTTTCCACGTATATTAGCAACAGGAAACTCAAGCCTTTGGATGTTTATAAGAAATGAGCACACATGCAAACAATGCTGACAGAAGATGATTTTCTTTAAAACCTGACTATTTTCACTTATTTTGCATGTCTCGTTTTCCTTATTCAGCGCATTTTAACCTGCAAATGTTATCCTCAAAGGTCATAGGAAACTCAGATTGTCAAATAAAGCTGAGGCACTGTGAATATAGTACTTGGTAACACATACAGACTGAAACTGATAGAGATATATCTAGAGAAATCTTTCAGAGGTCTGACCACAGTGTAAAGTCTGACAAAAGAATTCTCCACTCATCAATGGGGACCCTCAGCCCTATCCACCATAAACTAGAAGACCCAAGTTAAAAAGGAAAAGCCATATTAATTATCAAACATGAATTGCCTCAGTCTCTAATATCTGTACTTCCAGATAGTCCATGACAGCAGGGTTACACAAAACTCTTCAGTCTGGCTGACACAGCCTAAAACTCAGTACTGACTCCTTCACTGAACTGCCAGGAGTGTCAACAAACATATGTAGAGCAGCTACAAGTCTTATTAGCTCTATAGATCCCTCCATAGAGTGGTCCACAGAATGACTGAGCTACAAAGCTGGTGGATGCCAGTAACCACTCCAACACCTGCTGTCTTAGCAGTGATCTCAAATCATTCATCCTCACAGGGAAACACAATACATCAAAAATACAGAGAGCGGAAACTCTCCTGGAGAGGGAAATAAGCTTTTTGGAGTGTTCCACCCAGTAGTTCAGGGGAGTACAAAAGAGAAGAAAGGTGAAAATCAGATAACTTTTGTTCCTTTTTCATAAGAACTGCTAAGCTATTTTGCATTAAAGAGATGTTCCTTTGTTAAGTGTAACTCCACAGCTATCAGATCTCTTTTACAAATGTCATATGTGGATGTTTATCATCTGCTGTGTTAGACTTTGTCCGAACTCAGTCTCCTTGATATCAAGCAAGAGTGACTTGTAGGTCCTAGTCCAGGTGTTGTGCCATTTGTGTGCTTTGCATTCTGGGCACAGAAACAGAGGAACTGAATCTTGAGGCTCTTTCTCATCAGTTGTTTTAATGAAGCAGAATAATTCCATTACTCTATACAGAAGGAACAGGCAGTCTGTCTTGTCCTTCTGAGGTCTGTTTGCTGGTTCATAATTTGCAGTGGTGATCTTCCAAAAGCTGGCATAGTTTACAACCAGGCACTCTTCAGAAAGGAGATATATCACTGAGAATTACTTGCTTATCAGGTCACTCTTCCCATCATCCAGTGCAGAAGGGCTGTAAGGCATTTTTCATTCCACCTGGTGTCCTAAATCCATGTCACTCTGATGTTTGCAGCAAAGGAACTTTATTTGTGTCCTTAAAACTCCAGCCACAGCTTGGTACCCAGTGACCCTGGTTGCCTTTGCTGCAAAGAGATGGCGGGGCATTTCAGGATTTTGTGCCAGCAAAAGAAGCAACAATAGAATGAAAAAGGGAGGAGGATGCTGCACTACACAAGACATCCAGGAAAGACATTATGCAGGTTACTAGAAACATCCTGCAAGAGAAGCAGACTTCTAGGTACTTTTTCAGAGACTGGCAGTGTCTAAAACATCACAGGATGATGGTGTTGTGACTACTTTAGTATTTCAGCATCTCCACCAGAAAACAGCTCACAAGGTGCTTACACTGAAAAGCAGTAAACAGCTGGCTGGATTGCACAGCAGCAATGGTCCACAGGAGAGATTCAAACACCAAGCACAAGCATGCACTGGAAGCATTTAAAACACATGAGCAACTGTGGCTCACCACTTAATATAGGCTTTCAACTGGATCATTTAAGACTCAGTTCAGAGAAGTGATGGGGTAACACACATGCTAACAAGTTTGGCAGACACTAGACTTCTTTAAAGATATTGATGTGCCCTGATCTGTCTCTCCTGCCCCATGCTGCACAGGCACACCCTTTGCTCCTTACAGTCTGTGTTGATGGATCCTCAAAGATTTTTCTCCCTGCTGCACTACTGTGAGACACCTTTGCAGCAAATTACATGGCAGCATTCAGCAAGAGACAAAGGTCACACATCCAGCTGTAAAGTGGGCTAGTAACATCATACTGCATGATTCCTAAAACCTGCTGTAATAATGGAGATAATGTAAGGGACTGACATAACAGCAATCTGACGATTTAGTGTTGCTATGCAACTTGAGTTGGGAACAGACTTTTGCAGTTGCTTCTTAGTTGTCCATTGAATGCTCCATGACAGTGTCTGGCAACCTTCCCCACTCATCACTTTACCTAAAGCAGTAAGAATTCATTTGCAGGTTTTGTGCCAAGGTGCCCTCTTCAAGCCACTAGTGTAAGCAAACTGAGATGCAGACACTTACAATGCTTTTTCCAACCTGAATGAGATTTCTGTTGTGCTACACACACACATAAACAGCTATATACCTTCACAAACGTTTCTCTTTCCTCTGATTCATTGCAGATCTTCCCCTTTTTCCTCCTTTCTCACCTTAAGGTCATCATGAAGATGACCTTCTTGTCAAAGAAGAGCACTGTCTTTGGAAGTTTTTCCCCGGCCATGTCACAGTTATTATCATATCAGTTCACACTCTTTTCTAACTTTGAACATTTACTGTCCATGTCTGATTACTTCAGACATTTCCATCTTTCTCCTAACTGTTTTCTCAGACTCATACTAAGTGGGAATAGATACAGTACTTGCTCCATCTTGTTTTATTCATTTGTCCTGAAAGTGCTTTGACCTGTCTTGAAACTGACCAGTTTTAAAACCCCCATGCAATGGTGCCTTCAGCCCTTTCCTTCAGACTCTGAAAGACTGACAAAACTCAGTGGTTAAGAAAGCTGACTTCCTACTCATCTCCCTGACTGAAACCTGACTGCTCCTAGTGACATCACTTTGTGCCACCCTCAAAAACTTCCCCTTGCATCCTGGCATCACCTGAACATCGAGGTGATGGCTATTCTGCATCATGAGTAATTCGTTCCCTATGATCCTTTGTTATCACTTCCCAGACCTCACGCAATTTGTTGCTTTTCTTTGAATTCCTGTGCTTTCCACAATCTGTTTTGTGGTGTTGCTTGTGTCATGTTTAATAGCCGCAGCTCAGAGTCGGCTGCATTCCAGTTGTAGGAGGGGGAACACAGGGAACTGTGAACTGAAACTCCGTATAATGTTGCTAGAGATAAGAACAAGCAAGGGAGTGTTTGCTACGCAGGCAATCTCCAGAAAAAAACATCTTTGCAAATGTATATCTGTGCAGGCATTGTGGCAATACAGATTACGTTATGCAGAGGGGAAGAGGAGCTGACTGACAGTAAAGATTTACAGTCTATATTGATGCTTCACAATTGTGCATCTGTCTGCAGAACAGCCATGAAGCTCTCGAAGTCATTGCACTAAAAAAAAAAATAATTAAAAAAAAAAAAGATGAAAGATAAATCAATAACTTCACTCACCCTTTTACCACAGCTCAGAGGGTGGAGGAGGAGTGTGTCATAACAGCTCACACTAGTGAGAAAATTTTAATTGAAACAGTCTTCAACCAGAAAATACCACTTTGATAAAATCAATATTTTTCAAAAAATTCTAAGTACAAATGACAAATCCCTATGTAAAAGGAGGCTGAAACAAAAATTTCAATATTGAAAAGTTTGCCTTAAGGAAAAAAATGACAGATTTTCTTTCAAATTAAAATATTATTTTTGATAGCAACCTTTTATTTTCTTAACATATTTTTCTGCTTTTACTGTTTTTACATTCTTCAGTTAATAATGAGAGATATTGATGTGTTCAATGTCTTGCCACCAGGATGTTAAAAACAACCAGTCCCTAACTAGTACCCAGAACATTTCTGTTTCAGAGTGCAAAAATTTAAATTGTTTCATTCAGCAGAGACTAATAAAGCTGCTATTTCTTTTGATACGAAACTCATTACTTCGTAGAAAAATCACTCGTTTTGAATATAAAATATCATTTGTACTAAATTATATGACAATATTTAATTATTATATTTGTGGGTTTTTATGCTACTGGTAGGATTGCATAACGTGGCCTCATATGAGACTTGATTTGGCATAACCTAACTCTGCATTTCAACTGATATGTTAAATGATACCAAAACTTTACTAATTTTCAAAATAAAATACCAGTTATTTTTTCTAAAAGTGTCTCTTGAAATGTTCATAATTTTTAGTTTCTAGGAATACACTGAAAACAGTATTTTTATCACTAAAAGTAACAAGATGCCTTGAAATCATAAACTTTGACATTTCTCTCAAATGAACATTTCAAGTTTCATCTGGCTCTCACTTAACCTGTGATTCATTCTTTGTACTAACGCTAAATCTCCCTATTTGGAATAGTTTTAGATTGAAGGC
This sequence comes from Hylia prasina, assembly GCA_013397195.1. Taxonomy (NCBI): domain Eukaryota; kingdom Metazoa; phylum Chordata; class Aves; order Passeriformes; family Sylviidae; genus Hylia; species Hylia prasina. The sequence continues at coordinate 41,402 of VYXD01010958.1, forward strand.
CTTGTCAAAAGCAATCATCATAAATTCAGCATGCACTTTATCATAGCTGGTTCTACCAGCATTTGTTGCAAGATAAAGCAGCTAATCGGTACTCACTTTCATCCCAATATTAATTCTTTTTTATGCACTCACAGGGATCTCAAAATTATCCCCACAGAACATATAAATGAGGATAAAATAAGTCAGGATAAATTAAATCAATCTTGCCACCCAACCACACCCAAGAACACTGAGGATTTTAAGGCTCCCACCACAGCCCTGCTCACAAGATCCTGTTGCAGGGAGGACCCGGGATGGGAATGACACTTCTCCTCCATTCCTCTGCTCACCCCATGGTGTATCAGAAGAGCCTGGACTTCCCTTTCTAGCATGTGAAGGCAAGAAGAAAAGAAAAACCTCTCCTTTCTGAAAGCACAAGTTCTCTTCTTTCTGCCATCAGCAGAAAAAGTGGAACTGCAACCCAAGGCTTCCACCTAGTGTCTGCCGGCCAGCTCGGCACAACAACCCATTGCAAGGCTGGGGCGCCTGGGGTGCCCTGGAGCCCACATCAAGAGCAAAGCCTTGGCTTATTTTTGAGGTGGGAATATTTTCCTCACAACACAACACCAAGCCCCAGCTCATTATGAACCACCCAAGTTGTCATTTAAAACTAACCAGCTTCTGGTTTACGTGTCAAAAATAAGATTATTGCTATTTATTTATTTATTTCCCCATCATACAGGCAGTGCTAAAATCCAAGGCTTTAGGTGGATGCAACAGAAAAGAGGAGAAGGGAAGCTTGTTGAATTAGGTAGGACCACTCTCACATGCCCAAGGATATTTTCTTAATCTTTCTCTGGTGCTGACTTGCCTTTGTGGTAAGCCCACAAGAAAACTGACTTTCTAACGCTTCAATTCTACTAATTAAGAGATGCTTAAAAATTAGACACAGCCTTTAGATTGCATATGTGATAGACAGGCACATTTCTTCCACTTGTGTTTGGCTCCTTTTTCCACCTTCATTTCATATCAAGGTGATGGCTATTCTGCATCATGAGTAACTCATGATCCCTGTGATCCTTTTTTTTTTTCCACTTTCCAGACAACCTGTGCAGACTTGGTGGGACTTTAATCAAAACAAAGAATTAAGGACCTTATCAATAATTATTTCTGCCTATCCCTTTCTCCGTCCTATGAAAAGACAGTGTGTTTGCTGTTGGCTTTTTATTTCCTCAAGAGCATCTAAAGCAGTACAATCTTGGTAGCTGTCAAAGCAGCACCCTTTGTTGTTAACCTTCTCCACTCATACAGTGACTTGATACGAAAGTGTCTTCTACCTTCTCTGGTAAGTCCAGCTTTTAAAAATCTCTAGTGCAGGTGTTTCCAAGACCTTTCACAGAAGGTGGTTCATCAGTTTTAAAATGCTTCTCTTGATCTCTCTGCTTCAGCTTCCTTGGAGCAAGGCTCCTTGTGCTTTGGTTTATGGAAGCTAGGAGGCTGTGTTCTCCCTCCAACGCCTACTATTAGTCATTTGGGCAAGTGGGTGTGTATATGTAGATCCATACATACACCCATTCACAAGAAAACTCTGTTAAGAGGAGCTCAGAGCTTACAACAGGGCCCCAGAGCTTTTTAGAATATGTAGTCGCACTTGGAAAGTGGAGTCACTGAAAGCCATATAAACTCACCAAGCCATGAAACCTGACCCAGCAGCCTCAGTATTCCAGTATCCCACTGCTCTCACCTACAAAAGCCCATATTCCTCCACCTTCCCAGCTGCCTACTCTTTTTATGATGTGCGTGGAATTTGGGATATGTTCTATGTGGTTCAAAGACCCTTTTAGCTGAATCAGTCTGTGCACAATGTAAAGGTAAACAGGAGAGGAGAAGCCACTGATGGAAGAAATAGTTGGAGCTGATACACACACATTACCAGTTGGGGATGATGAAGGACTGTGCAATACAAACATAGTATCCTGCCAGCACAAGACCACCAAACTCCTGTGTGGGAACACCACAGTACTGGTAGGAGCTATAGGGTGAATACAGAGAGTGTATTTCATTGACGTCACTAGCCAGCATTACTTAGAAGAGGGCTAAGCACAATTGCAAAAAGAACTGCCTCCAAGCTATTCTATTTTTATTCCTACCAGAGCTACCATTGGTTCAGTCATCCTGCTGCTGAAATCCTGACCCTGTCGTTACCAGTGTAGCCACAGACCAGAGGAGATAATTTTGGATCTTTTCAGACTTCGGCATGTCTTAATACCAGAAAAAGCAGCATTGGCAGGGGTGGAGTGTGCTATTTGCACAGAACCTGCATCAGGGTTGGCATTCAGTGAATAGCAAGACAGACGAAGGCATTTTATTCCAATATAGAGAATAGCGCATCTTCCTCTGCATTTCTGGTGGTAACTTTGGCAGTCCAAGGAACAATGGTAATTGCTTGTTACTGTGGAAACAAGACCTCCAGAAATAACACTAATGAGCCAGCAGGGTCGTGGGAGAAACACAGGCATACTGTCTCCTGCAAACATACATGATTTGGCTGCACAGAGGAGATGGGGCTCTGGGGAAAGGATAAATTTATTTGAATGCAACAGGCACCCAACACAACCTCTGTTCATCCTCCATGCCAGTCTTGCAGCTTGCAACAATTTAAGTTACTTGATAAAAATGTTCAGATAATTTTGGAAATCATTGCTTTTCACCTTCCTCCCTGCCTTAAATTTTGTGGAAGTTGACTGGGAGTTCCTCCCTCCTTTGGAGGGAGCCATTCTGTGCAATACACCCGATAGGAAGATGTCTCCATGAATCTGTTGATGAAAAACATATTCTTACAAATTTCCCTACCCAATTCTACAGATGCAAGGGATGTCAGTAATCTGAGAGATGGGTCTATAAGCATCTGAATGGCAAGGTCCTTCTCCTGATAACAGACTGTTCATGATCCACCACTCCAACCTAAACAAGATGAAAGGAGGAGTATGTACAACAAAAGAGGGGAGAGAACATAGGAGACACCAAGAGCTTACTGCAGCCTCAGCATGTGCCTTTTTCCCCTATCACGCTGTGTTGCTCTTGACAAAGAGAAGAGAGTGTAAGGGAAGGGAGATGGTGGATGGTAACCTGTGAACATAGCTATTTTTTGTGTTCCATATTCTTTTCCCTTGTAAAATTCCAAAAATGATGCTTTCTGCCCCCAGTCCCTACTGGGACAGCAATGTGGTGCGTGGCTGCATATGTATAGTCAGCTCAGCCTCATGATGCCAGGAAGTGGACCTAGTGCTCAAACCACCCTGAAGAATTCTTCCTTCTGCCTGCCAGTGGCTCCAAGGCTGTTAAACTTGATCTTCCTACTTAAAGGTGGCATACTTCAGATTAGCAGGTTGCCTCAAAGGAGCAAAGATAGGCACAGATGCCAGAGCTAGCCTGGACCAGAAAACACTTTCAAACACATCCTGCCTTAACATGAAAGAATGTTTTTGATTGCTCCACCCTACAGGGGAAACATAAGAAGACGTAAACATCTGTCACAGGGAGAAGAAAGGTGTGAGCATATTCAGATTTTTTATTGGTGGCTCCTGTGGCAGGCCAGGAGCTTCACAAAAAGCAAATAAGCAGGTAGGGCCAGCACTTTGGTTGTTATTGCAGCCCCTTGAATCATTTTTATTCACTGTTTGTTTATTAGCTATACCAAGAAGCCTCAGGTAAAATCAAGGCACTACTATACAGATTAGGAACATCCCTGGCACCAGCTCTTGTCACACTGTATGCCCACACAACAAGCAAAAGGAGAAGAAGAAAGAGGGTGTTGTCTATAGATGAGGACCTAAGGCAGAAAAATATAGAATGACTCAGCCATTGTTATGTCAAGAGTTAGTAGCAGTCAGTAGTTCACTAGTAGCAACTTCAGTGCACAGACTTTGTCCAGAGCTTTAGTCATAAACTCCTCCATTTTCCTACAACCCAAAAATAGAACATGGGCAAGCAGTGTGAAGAAGTTTGACATATAAATGGAAAATAAAAATCAGAAGTTAAATGATAAAAATGTTACACAGTGCAAATATTATTGCATTGACACAGTATTTGTGGGCAAGGGTGTTGCTATTTTAGACTGCAAACGACACAGACTCCAAGAATCAGAAAGCTAAAAATGACTATTTATTTAGGGATAGTGTCTCCCTTATGTACTATTTCAGACCAATTTGATTGGTGAAACAAAGGCAAACCTTTTCGATCACATTGGTCAAACCAGAGGGACATCAAAAAGTCCCTCTGAAGGAATGAATAACATAAAAGTACTGTTACAGAAACTTTGATCATGTTTACCAAGTTTTTCCTGGGAAAGAATTTCAGAGAAACCAAAACATTGGGCCTGGAACCAGGGCAACACAAGGGTTCTCCACAGCTTTAATAATTTTAATTTCAGAAATTTTAATCACATTTGTGTGAGGAGGTTTTGACTCTTCAGAATAAATAAACTAAAAAAAAAAAAAAGTTTAAGGACTGAAGTTGCTCTCAGACATGTATGTCAAACAAAACAAAATAGAGCTGTGTGTATACTGAGGCCAATAAATTAACAGTATGTTCCCTACTGCTGAGATGCTGGGGCCCCCATTCAGGATTTCTGCTTTTCCCCAGCAACAGGGCGTGACACTGCAGGTATTGGAGCAGAGCATGGTCCAGCAACTCCTGGAGAGCAAAACTGGTTTGGAACTGCAGCCAGAGAACAATGGAGCCAGTTGAATAAGGGAGGAAATTGCCCCAAACACTGCTTCTTTCAAAAAAAGAAAACAGAGTTTAAATCCATACAGCCTCTCTCTGATCCGGTTACATGAACAGCGTCCAGTGTGTGTAAGAACATCATAGATGTTAAAGAAAGAGAGGAGAAATGAAACTCAGTTTGGGTAACAATTTCTGAGGTTGTAGCCACATATTTGCCTAGAGCATCCCACCCCTCCAAACTCAGAAAGTTACCATGGTGACAAATTTCATCTGTAGGTAAGGAAATGTTTCTGTATGAGAGCCATTTTGTAGAAATAGAAAACCTAAAGATTAAGCCCCATTGCACCACTTATAATCTTTGTTGCCACATATTCACAACTAGATGAGCTTTCTTGTCTCAAGAACAGTTAACCAAGATGCAAATAAAGCTGCTTTGTTTTAATTCATATGTTCTGCTAATGGAGCTCATCTCTGTACAGTAAAATAATGCTCACAAATTCAGCAAAAAATGTAGGTATTCATTTGCTTCCAAATTGTGTCTAAGGGAGTTATTAATACTTTTGATTCTCAGAAGACAGGTCTATTCCATCATTTGACTGCAAATTACAAGAATATTGCCTTAAATCACGCTTGGATCCAATTCATAGCACCTTAAGCAAAACAAGTTCCCCAGTGCAGCCCGCATCACACAAGCACAGCAGCGAGCCAAGCACGGCTCATGTTGTAGATTTCCTCCCAGTAACTCAGGAGAAGGATACAGCCCAATGATCACATGGTCAACCAGGCCTAAATCATAGATCAGCTTATGAAAACCATCAAAGTGAACTCCGTCTCTTCCCATTCTGGTATTCCTGTGTAACTGCCATCTACTAAGGTGCCATTTCTTCAGCTGTCCCAGCCTGAGCAGTTCTGCTCCTGCTGCTTTAATTTCTCTGAGGTGTAACACAGACACAGGGAGTCACACAGTCTTGGACTACCATCACCTGGACGCCAGGGGCTGAGTGTCAGCTGCTTGAAGCTCCTGTAATATTACAGATTAACACTGCTAAAGCTTTGTGGCATTCAACAATGCCTTTCTCTGCAAACTCTTCCTTGCCCCTTTTGTCTCACACAGACACCAACATGCCTGGGGATGTAAAACCATCACTCATAGCCAGAGCACAGCTAAGTGACACTCTGGCTTTATTAGGGTCAAATGAGCAGGAAGACAATAGTGGCATAAACCCCTGCCTTAAGCAATGTATCCTTTTTGTGAAAATTGGAGGGGAAAAAAAATGGCCTGGAGCACTGCTGAGCACGGGTTCATGACATGTCTGGCAATGCATTTCAACATCCTTTGTCTCCAGTGCAGGAATGAAGGCTCAATCCTTCTTTCTCCCCATGAGCCCATGCAGCCATGTACTACTTGACCATCCTATTAGCACACACAGCCACATCACAAGCATTGCAGAGAATTGCAGGTATTCTCCTTTCACCTCAAATCCTTTCAAAATACCTATTCTCTGAAATTTCAACTTCCTGCTTTATTTAGTCTTCAAATTGCCTTTCAGTTGTCACCAAAATGTATTGATTACAATTCATTTACTGTGTAAGGATTTGAAGTGAACTACGCCTCAGTGAATTGTGCCAGGTTAATTGTGCACTGAGCTCAAATACACAATCAAAGTTCAGCCCTTGCCTAGATAAGGGGAGGGCTCTCTTGGTAATTTATGATGTCCTCTAGCCATGGAAGCAGAAGAGGGAGTAATCACTAGCCAGTAAAGCCTGCAGCAGCTCTGAGCTTTTATCACACAGTAGCAAATGGGCCTTTGTGGTTTGTGATAGCATGAAGATCCTTGCTGCTCACCCTTCTTCCACAGATTGTCATAGGACTGTTTGTACTGGAGAGTCCAAGTTAAGAAAAGGTTGGTCTGGTCAGAGTTCAGACGGGCACAGGACTGTGTAACCCGTCATTTCATCCACTTCAGTAGGACCAGCTATTTAAACCTGTCTATTGGTTTTGCGTGACCTGGTTTTGGTAGCAGGGGGGCTACAGGATGGCTTCTGTTTGAAGCTGCCAGAAGCTCCCTCTATGGCCAGCAGAGCCAATCCCTGATGGCTCTAAAGATGGGCATGCTGGTAAAGGCTGGGCCAGTTATGGTGGTAATGCCTCTGTGATAACACATTTCAAGAACAAAGATTAACAAGAAGTGGTTATGCAATTTTAGCTGGAGTGAGAACATGTGAGAAGAACAACGCTGCAGACACCAAGGCCAATGAAGAGAGGGGGAGAGGTGCTCCTGGCTCCAGAGCCAGGATTCCTCTGTTGGCCATGGTGAAAACATGGTGAAGCAGCTGTTCCCCAGAAGCCCCCATGAGAATGCAGAGATTCACCTGCAGCCCATGGAGAAGCCCTATGCTAGAGCAGGTGGATGAGTGAGATGCAGATGTGAGCCAATTGGATACTCTTCTCAGCTGGAGCAGCGTTTCTGTGAAGAACTGCACTCCATGAAGAATGACCCTTGCTGCAGTGGTTTGAGAAGGACTGTTGCTTTTGAGATGGACTCATGTTGCAGCAGTTCACAGGGAGCTGTTGATCATGAGATGGACTCATATCAGAGAAGTTCATGGAGAAGTGTCTTCTATGGGAGGGACAGCGCAGTGCAGCAGGGAAAGGACTCCTCTCCCTGAGCAGCAGGAGAAGCCATAGGTGATGAACTGACCATAACCCCCATTTCCTGTCTCCTTGCACCACCTGGAGTAGGAGGTAGAGCTGGGAAGGAGGGAGGGGTGGAGGAAAGGTGTTTGTAAGGGCTTATATTACTTCTCACTACCCTGCTCTGATTTTGTTAATAATAAATTCACTTCATATCTCTAAGGTGAGCCTGTTTTTCCTGTGATGATACTTGATCAGTGATCTCTCACAGTCCTTATCTCAACCCATTAACCCTTTGTTATATTTTCTCTCCTCTGTCCAGCTGCAGAAGGGAGGGAGGGAGTGGCTTTTGTGGGTGTCTGGCATCTGGCCATCATCCACCCATGACAACCTGCCACTCCCTGCCGCCTCAGACAGGACCAGCACCAGCCATGCTCAGCTCAGCCACCAGCTATCTCACTGTTCTTCCAGGCCTGAGCCCCAAAGTCTCTCTCCTGCACAAATATCTGCTCCACCTCCAGAATTGATGAGTATTATCTGGCAGCCCAAGTCAGAAATTCTCCATGGGAAAAATCACTTAGGAGAAGGAGGGACATTTCTTGGGAATTTAATTTTTTCTGGAGCTGGCAGTTGTCTTCTTTCTGGATGAAGTAAAAAGTCAAGGTTCTTCCTGCTAATAGTCCTTAAACAAATTTTCTCTTTTTTTTCTAGTACCATTTCAGTATTTTGATTAAGTTCCAGCTTGGTTTGATTACATACTTCCTATCTGAATTCCTGCCCAAGCTTCATTTAGAGAAATTATTCATTTCCTATCTTCAACAGTATTATTATTATTGTGCTTATTTGCACAATGTGCTTAGGATTCATTGTACACATCTTCAGGGCTCTGATGGGCTAATCAGAGCGGTGCCAGTGGGAGCCAGCAGAACATTCCTCATCCACCACCCTGAAAAATCAGCCCTCCTTCCCATCACGTACAGGCAATATTGCATTGCTGCACGTTAGGGAATGCTCACAGTCACATCTGACATATGACAAAAACATTACCACTTCCTCCTGAGAACATGCCTGAATGCTGAACAGTAACATTATTTAGAAACAAAATCCTTATCTGACTGCAAATAACAGGTAAAAGGGGAAAATGTTCATTTCAGACTATTAATTTTTCCAGGACACACATTCACAACAGTGAAGACAAGGAAAAGTTGGGTAGGAATGGCAAAACCACATACCCTAAGAACATTTTTTCTCTTTCCTTGCACAGTTTAAAGATTTGAACAGTCTTCATCTCACATGATAAACCTGGCAAACCACATGCAGCACATGGTTTTCTGTCCCATAGGAATAGATGTGAACAGAGAACTTCAGTTTCTTTGTCATGTTGAAAACAATGCTTTTCTTGCCACAGTGATTTATTTTCTACCCAACTGTTTCCAACAGCTTTTAGACTTCACTCCTCCGTATCTCTCCTGCAGCTTCCCAAGCTTTACCACACAGGGTCAGAGAAAAGCACTTTTTCCTTCTTTCCATCTCAACCAAGGGACATAATTTGAGAACTCCTGGAGACTGGCAGAGAGACCAACACAAAAGTAATTTTGCTGGTTCACTGACAGAAGGGCAGGGACAGGACAGCCAGTATGGAGGAGTACATAACCCCACACATGCTCAGGAACAGTGGTGATCATTCCCCATACATAAGGTCAGGCAAGTATTAGTTAAAATTATAAAGAGTATTAAATGGATACTCCTTAGATCTGCATCATATACTTTTGTTGGGCAGTAATACCCCCAGGACAAGAGCAAGCCTTGCATAAATGTTAGAAATAGAGCAAACACCCAGTCAAGCCTATCTTAAAAAATCAACTGCACTCCAGCTCCTGGCATTTGTTTGCTTTCTGATGTAGATTAGTGACTGAGGACACACAACTGATGCCAAGGATGATTACGTGCATCAGCACTTTATTATTCCCCTCCTACAACCTTTTATACCCTGTTTTTCACATGCATAACACCTGTGTGCCCTTTTACTCTTTTGTGATTGGTCCATACAAATCAGCAGTCCATGCTTCTACTACTTCAAAGCTGGTCACCCATCTTATACAGCTGCAACTTATCAGGGGCAAGATTGCTTGCAGCACTATCTCTATTCTTTTACAATCCATTCTCCCACAGATTAGGATCTGATTCCAAACACAGGGCATCAAAATCAAAGCAATAGCAGCAGCTGGACAGGGATGAGACAGCTCCGTGTGGATTTAATCATGGATAGATGTAGAGTAGTGATGGAGCAGAAGATGACATATCACTATCCAGTTGACACAGCGCTTCCCAATGCTGAAATAAAACCCAAACAGTTTCAGTGGCTCAGCCTCAGTCTAGAGGGCAAACAAATTTCAGTGAGAGGACACCTGATCGTCTGCTTGTCACATACACTCCTTCCCGCATTACACATTACTGCAATCTCTCTTGAGAAAGCAGAAAACCCCTCAGAGGCGGGAAGTTTTAATGTTCGTAGTATCAAGCCATGTTACCAGCACCTTTCCAGCCTTGCCTTGGATTAGACACGTTTATTCTACAGAAAACTGGAAGTGAATTAAGATATTAGGGCTCCTCAGATGCATGTCACCCCCAATCTCCCTCACTCCTATCAGTAGAATCCTCGCTCCCACTGCCAGGAGGACAAAAGATGCAAGCATTCCTCACCTACTGTTCTTCAAAGCCCATTATCCAAGCTTAAGGTGCTGGGGATGATGATCTGACAACGTACTGTACTATCCTTCCTACTGCACTGGCTCAACTGGGAAGACTGAAATCCCCAGCATTGATGGAAACTGAGCAGTTGGGGATGAGAACTTCTTAAACTATCTTACCTAGACACAAAAAAGCCTGTTCACATCCTCAGGTGTCTTGCACATTCTCTAAACCCACTTCTACTCAATATGTAACATGTACTTGTGTCACCCTGGTATTCAAATTCAGGTTCCTCACAGCACACAGGTGTGAATCTTCCCAGTTACACAATCCAGAGTAGTCACATTCAGCACAACTGTTGTGGTATTTAACGAGTATTAGCAAGTATTGCCGAGACTGTAATCAACTAGCTACTCTGGAATCTGAGATTTAATACAACTTTGCTTGCATACTTGCAAACAGACAATGAATATTTGCAACACTGCATAGCAAAAAAAAAGAATCAAAAATGTATTGCTTTTGGTGTTATTGGTAGTGGTTTAACCTTGTAATTTTAAATGCAATCACATTTTGGAGGGGAGGCTTGGCACACAATTTCCGTACATATAGGCTAACAGCATTGTTTCCAATAAGCAAACATTCTGCCATACTAAATACGTACATGTTCAGGGACCAATTTATTACAGGTATGAAAATGCAACATATTTCTGGTATCACAAGCTCATACTGGCCCATAATACACCATGTAGACACACCATGATTCACTGAGGAAAGAGATATGGGAGAACAAATGAGGGACAAAACAGAGAGCACAATGGAGCTTAATGATATCCTAGCCTTGGTGGGATACAAGCCGTGGGATAAGTGACTGCAGATATGAGAAGAACTGGGAAAGTACAGCATATGCAGATATCAAGGGTTTTGAAGCTACGTAGTTTTGTAAGCCTGCCAAGAAATGCAAACAATAGGCCGATTCTCTAGTGAGAAATTTTTGCTTAGAGATGTGACTGCTTGGGGCTGTGGTTGTCTGGAGCTGTAAAAGTATATAACACTGAACTGTGAGAATAAACGGACTTCAACTCCTTTTTGCTTGGACTTCAAAGACTTCAACTCCAACGACTTCAACTCCAACTTCTTTTTGCTCGGGCCTTTGATTACTTTTTGCACCCCTCCTTTGAAGTCACGTCTCTCAATAGTGCCACAAAGGTCTTTGCTTTATTTGCTTTGTTTGCTACTGCAGGGCCTAGCCCAGCTCTCAGCATGGGCTGAGAACTAACTTGTCTGTAGCTTGTTCTGAACACACTTGGTATTAAAGGGTCAATCTTCCCTCAAACCATTTGCTATTAGGGCCATCCACTTCCTTTGTGTGATGCAATCTTACTTAATACTTGAAACACAACGTTCTTTTCTTCGCCCACCAACTTCTAAGGTAGAAGTTATCCTGATGACATCAGTTACATTTACAAAACATGAGAAAATTCAGCCTAGGGGCAGATAATGCAGCTTGAAGATGTGACAACCATAATATTAGAAAAACTCACGGGAATCTGAAGCTCAGCTTCTGGAGATCTCCAAAAGTGATGGGAGAATTTTTCCTAATTTCTGGGGTGAGGGCCCAGATCCAAAATCAACAAAAGGCATGCTCTCAACAGTGGAATGGAAGTCACACCGTGTTCTTCAGATGGGACCAGATACTCTCCCAAGTGGAGAAAGGATGAGGCACTCTGAAAACAGAAGGGTAACGAGATGTTTAAAAAGTAAAAATGGGATTTGTGTGATACATGTGACTGCTAAAATGGCTGGGGAGACAGAATGCAGATGAAAGGACAAGGACTGGTGGTCAGCAAAAAACAGGGAAGAAAATTACAAGACACGGAGCTGAAATACAGTTGCTTTTTATAAAGAGAATAGCTAATGGGAAGAGGAGACAGCTAAAATGCTGCTACAAAGAGGTCACCATCAGTTCACACAGCTTGTTGCAAACACATCATGTCCTTCCTCAGTATAAAAGCAGCTGAGAGATTGGAAATCTATAGTGCAACCAGGTGAGAAAGGTAGAACAGGTTTGGTTGGTAAATTCTGCAGAGATCCCCACAAAGATCAGCTGAGGAGCTGAATGAGAGTTTTCATAAGTATGATACTAAACTAAAAGAAAATGAGAACACCTAGGACCTGCTGTTTGAAAGCAGCAGCAGTCAGAAAAGGAACAAAAAGCTACCAGGATTCCCTCTAGAGCTTCCTAGAAAGCTTATTATTTTATTAAACCACAAGATTTCATGAAACCACCAGAGCCTTGACTCTACTTGGCGTATCTCACTGTCTTAGGTTAAAAATGTAAGATGTGCCCAAAGTATGTATTCTATCACCATCTTCAT
>VYXD01010958.1:53878-73527 GCA_013397195.1 Hylia prasina
TCTTATTAAATTGTACTTCTGACTTGGAGTCTCTCACTGGTTTTGCTTTCAAACCAGCACACTCACATAAAGACAACCCCTTTTTTTACTCTCCCTGCTCTCTTTCAAATAAACCAAAGAAAAACTGTTTCATTTCTGAAGAACCCTCAGTCAATGCCACCATTGCCTTGTTGCCAGAGCATGGTGATGCAGAAGCCACATGGCCAGTGGAACCTGCTGAGCAAGGAGCTCTACCGCACACAACAGGGCAGCAGCATACAGCCAGGCATCTATGCAGGATCACAGAAGGACAGAGAATGCTCCTCTGCAGCAGACCTCAGGACAGTAGCATGCCCAGGGCATTAGTGTGTACATTCAGAGAATCAGGGGAGACATGGAAAGGTCACTACTTCAGCCTCCACAAATGCAAATGTTAGCCATGGCCTCAGCTGTATTACCCTAACACCCATCCCAGTCTTTGAAAACTTCACCTCTTCTCCAAATGGAAGTGGCCTACTTCTTGTCCCAGCAAGCTTCAGTTTCCAAAAAGCTTTGTTTTTCAGGTGTCCTTATAAACACATACCATCCCTGCTCCACTGATGCTTCTCCTGATAAAAAAAAAAATGTGTGTAGCAGCAGGGTTTCATTTGGGGAAGAACAGAAAAGCAATTTCAAACTAAACGTGTCTTTAAAACACTTCTCACATCTGATTGTCAGGCCTCTGGCAACAGGACAGTTTTCTAGAGCTTGTTATTGGGCCATAAATTACCTAGCCAAGAGCACCATAACCAGAAGGAGTCAAAGAAAAACACTAATAAAAAACCAATGTGAAAATAAACCAACCTAATTGTCTTTCCCCAACACTACAATGCCCGAGTAGCAAACTTACAGAATAACATCACAGGGAGGTTTTCTAAGAAACCTGATATGAAATTGTGTCACAAATCCAAGTATTTCTGAACCATCAGTTCTCTTCCAGTTCAGACCAGTATTCTGTAACACATAACTCCTCAGCAGTACTGCAAATCTCAGACCAGTTCTGAAAAAAAAAACCCCGAAGTGTTCTCATTGGAAATGTACCACCTTATATTGTAAAAATTAGTGGAAAACCAGAAAATATACAAACTAAAATTTGCATTTGCTTACCACTTATTTTGATATTTTTAAAGGATTTAAACAAGCGTTTGTGGAAACAGCTAGACAGGCATAATTATCTTTACCTACCAAATGCATTTGCCAAGACAGAGACTATAATCATACCAGCTGTCCAGGAGGGAGTATGTTTAGAAACAAGTTCATTTTCATCTGGCAGCAGAGCTTGGATCTGTTGAGAAATGTTATCTTCCATTCAAAATAATATCTAGCCATATTAATTTTTATGACAGGTGAAAACGTAACTTTTTTTTTTAACCCAGAAATCATTTCAGAAGCTTTCTACTGAATTATTCTATCTCAGTAATTTCAAAATTGTACCTTCAGATTTCAGGGAGTTTCATATATACTAGCTTAAAGACAACTGCCATTTTAACCTAAAATCTTAAACTTGCATATTTTAAAACGTTGATAAACTGGAAAAAAAAAAAAAGGGGGGGGGGGGGAACACCAAAACCAGACTCACTTTTTTGTTAAGCTGTGGAAAAATACAAGACTACTGCAATCCGCACTTTCCCATTAATTTTTTCAGGTATGAAAACTGGTATGTTCATCTGGACAAAGAAAGTGGGGGAAAAAAGAAGAAAAAAGAAACAAAACCATTAAAATATCCACACAGAATTATCATTTGCAATCAACATTTTGGATGGCCCACTGGAAACCAAGCTAAGACCCTATTTCATAAAAACATCAAAGCAGCCATTGCTTGGTAAACAAAAGTGGGGTTTCAACTTGGGTGAGCTCAGAAAAGACTTTGTAGTCTCTGCTCCCAATCTACTCCCATCATGACTTCCAGTAATGAAAGAAACCTCTTAGGAGTTCAGGAAGCATACAGTACCAACAGATAGATCTGTTGTTCTGATTTTCTGTCGATTTTGATTTCTCTGTTTCTTCATGTTTGTTTTTGATTTGAATGATAGCAACACAAAACAATCTCAAAGTTAGTGGAACTCAGTTAATGAAGTTTTTAAAAATATAAAAGACTGAAAACAGCCTTGTTTGAGATAAATGAAGCTATATGTTTAAGGAGTTTATTTATATAAAAATTGAGAGGTCTTAGGCGAAAAAATTACGTTGATGTCATTTGTTAACTCCAGGGCGTGGAGGGAGGGGTCTTGGGTTTGCCTTTAAGGATCTGACCGTTTGTCCCAAGAATTTTTAGGGGTGGCAATACCAAAGAAGGCCAAGAGATGGCAGCATTGATAAAGTATCTCGCGGCTCAGCCTCTCCCTTCTCGGTGCTGAGCCAGACCCCTTCAATTCATTATTTCATTGCTGCTAAAACCCTAACCTCAAAAATGTTCTGATTAAGCATCGCCTGAATTGCTGTCGATTTGCAGAACTTGTTTATGTATGGTACAAATTTAGACTGGTTTAAAAAAAAAAGGAGTATTAGGAAAGAGAGAGTTACTACTCTTCTTACCAAAACACAAGCCAGCTTTCAAAGACTAGAACTGCCAGTCACACTCCTGTCACATGTACAATAAAGATAGTAATTCCTCATGGCAGGGCCCCAATATTCCAATCAGAACTCTGTTGAACTGTAG
This sequence comes from Hylia prasina, assembly GCA_013397195.1. Classification (NCBI taxonomy): domain Eukaryota; kingdom Metazoa; phylum Chordata; class Aves; order Passeriformes; family Sylviidae; genus Hylia; species Hylia prasina. Next base: position 56,556 of record VYXD01010958.1, read on the forward strand.
ACTTGCTGCAAAAGCATAAATTAAAAGGCAGTCCTTGCAAAAGAAATTTACAATGTAGATTAGGACACGCAAAATGAAAACCCACTACATCACTGAAAACGAGAGCAGAAGGATTACAAAGGTAATACAGAAAAAAATATTCTACATAGGATAGCCCACCCTCATATAGTATCACATGGAGCTGTCTCTGGCAAAGAGATTGCTGGGTTCCTCCATTGTTTCTTGAAAATCTGAAATCCTAACTGCTCGTAATGTGTAACTGCATTTCTACACATAAGACACAAACACTTAATAACAAAGCAGCCAGTGCTGAGTTCATTTCCAACTGCTATGACATCATTCTGATTCCAAGGCACTCCACGTATTTGATAATGGTATTCTCAACCCCTGAGAGTGCTTCTAGATGTAATTATAAAGGATGCATACTACACAGACCTGTTTTTTCCTGATCAAAGGCATTAAAGATGTTTCAACACAGTAACTTTTTAACCCATAACCCACACCACATTGGATTAACTGCAGAACAACAAATGGGCCACTGACTGCTCTTCTTCCATATTTCTGTTCTCCTGGAAGCACACCACAAATCTTTTAAATTGTGAAAAGACTTTTGGAATTACTACACTGCCAAAAGACCAAAGAGCATTTTCTTTTAGAGAGACTATTTTAATCGCCTGAACTATTTTGCAGAAAAACCCAAATGTTTGTGAACATTGGTCAAATGATTTTTTTAAAGTGAGAACAGGTTTCTCTCCTGGTTTTTTTTTTTAATAAAACATTTTGAATAATCATCATTTGCTCTAAAACAAGCTGGATTTATTCACATAGAAATAAAAAAGCAACAATTTTTACAAAAATATTCTCTCGCACAGAAACTGGGGAGGTGCACCTTACCAGAATACTGGTGAAAACACAGATTTGCTTCTTCTACAGCATAAAAGTACATTTTGTACACAGCATAACTTCTGAATAAAAAGAAAATTAAAATATTAACCACTTTACAAAGTTTTCTAAGATGCAGTAGAAAGGTGGGAATAGGAAATTCATTGGTTTTCTAAGACTGGTGTTTCCCAAAGAGAAATGAAAGAAAGCTAATGTGGAACATAAAACTAAGCAGTCTTCCAAAAACTTAGTAAAATACAATGTTAATTAGAAAGAAAAAAGTCTTCTGTCTATTCCTGGAAAGAGAATGACTTCTTATTTTTTTAGTAAAAAAGGTAAATATAATGCCCCGTAGGGTGAGTGTCCCACTGATATTTAATAACGCTTTAAAACAATGAGAAAATCCTACGTCAATGCCTTCTCTATTTAAACATTAGAAAATGCCAGACCTTTGCTCACATGTATGTTTTTAAGTGACATTATTATTGCTGTTCTTTAAAGTGGCATTATTATTGCTATTCAACTTAAAATATTTTTAGTTACATACTCATTAAAATATAATATGCTGTTTATGGTATTTTTTTAAAGCCCACCTCATAGTAGCTACCATGTAATTTCTTCAATTTAAATGACACTGTAATTTTTTCTTTCTACACTCTATTTTTTCCTAAGATCATTTCTTGCTTTATAAGAAAACATTGTGCAGCTCTGCAAGATAAGAATCTGTTTCACAGTAACTGAGATGTGTTTATGTGGTGAGAATTTTTTCTTAAGGAAGTGTCCTTTGGTCTCACAGAAAAGCAGTTACAGATATGTTGAAAGCTGGGAGTTGAACATAGCTTAAATCAACATGAAACAGTGCAAAACAGAATCTAACAGATAAATTATTCATAGAAACAATGTTTCTAGAGACACTGAAATCTTTAATTCAAGAATGAATTTGAAATTTTAAGGGGAAATTATTGAGCTTGATCTTTGAAAGTATGGAGGGCAGTTCTACAGTGTGCTGAAACAGGAGGTCAAAGATATGTTCCTTTCACATCTATCCTTAAAACGTATCATGAAATGCGTAATTCTCAAGATTACATATTTTATTTTCCTAGTCATTTCACCAGCACTTATATGGGGAGTTGGACATCTTTACTTTCATTGTTGTTCCACAGCTGTCTTGTAAGCAGAGAGGTACACACCATTAAGCAACCTCATCCAAAAGCTTATGCCTGCCTCAGAACATCCTAGTTCCGCTTCCACAGACACAAGAAAACATACCCCAAGTTATACAGATTTTGCATAGTATGCCTTCTTCATTTGTAATACAGGAAAAGGAAGATATTGTGAAGTTAATATAAATGCAGATGTAGGTGGTCAAAATTCCCAGGAGCACATGGGCCTTTACCTTTTCACACAGGTGAACAAGGTTTCAGCCTCCCAAACCTCTGGCAATTATTTCTGCAATTAGTCAGATAAGCAATGTTTAAACTCAAGTATTTTCAAAATGGCAGAATTCATCTCAGGTGATCTGGGCCAACCAAAACTGCAGTAGCGGGAGAGTAAAGACCCTAAAAACCACACCTGTTGTGATGCTTCCAAAAAGGATGGTGAGGACATGGGCAACACTTGGAAGTCTCAGCAATTTGTGCTATAAATAACAGCAAGCTATCCCACAAGAAATTTACTTCCTCTGATTTGTAAAACTTGTAAGATACTACAGGTGCTGGCCATGAGAGAACTCTGTATTGTTAAATAAAGCTTTTTTAAACATAATATCCAGCTCAGGAGCTTGTTATGCTACATCTTGCTGGGTTTTTGTTGTTGGGTTGGGTTTTTTTTCCTATTCCCACCTTTCTACTGCATCTTAGTTGTTACTGCAATCATTAGTTGTTAATCCAGTCCTGGTCACAGGTCTCTCATGAAGAACTCACTACGTTTTCCATCTAAGTATTTTCACTTTCATAATGTCAAAACCAGGATACAAAATTCTTGTGTCACATCATTCCCTAAAGAACAACAGTGCTGTCTTCAAAATCATAGAATATTTTCCAACTCCCATTCTTTTTTGTATAGTCTCTTTTTTTTACCTTTAGGGAAGGGAACGCACCCTCATACAAAACCTTAAATCACACACAAAAATATTTGCTTCCTACTGGCTGCTCCAGATAGAACCATGATTGTTCTGCTGTACTGAGAATTATGGAGTTTTACATTCTATTTTTTTCCAACTCTCACTTCTCTTTTCCATCTTATCATCCTCCTCTTCCACTTTAACTTACAGCTGAACCCAGCAGCTGTGAAGCATTCCCAGGTTTCCACAGTCAAGAAGAGCTAAAAAGATGTTGTGAGGGCAAGGAGCTATTCCAAGTACCTCACAGTCATCTCTAACCTCAATTTTTGGTCTCATTTTTCTGAAGCAGGATCGCAAGAATAAAACTCATGAAAAACATGAAAGTGAATAAAAGCACTGTCATAGAGGGCAGCCTAAGGAGTCCCTGCACAAAATGTATTCTTCTGCTTACAAAGAATAAAAGCTGTTACCTGAATTCAAGCAGACAAATAGTAAAAATTGTCATTCATACAGTAAAATCAAAGAGAATCACCACACAGTCACGGAGAGTCACGTTCATTGGTCACAAGTAACAAAGAAAATGATCAATATTTCCTGTTTTGATAGCTGAGGTCCAACACTAGCAGACGATGAGTGCTTTCCACATTGAGCAACATAAATCAGTCTGGTGGGGAAATTATTTACAACCTTGCACATAAGAACATCAATAAAGCGTCCTTAAGGTGCTCCCTTGACTCTCACACTGAAGATGTCAACAACCTGAAGTTGCAAGCCTGGGTGCAGACTCTGTTGTATGTCTTACCACCTCTCCTTGTCCACCAAGACACTTGGAAAGAGACAGAGGGCACAGTCTGTCTTCTTGTGGTTATCAGAGCAGTAAATCAGGGGAGGGTCAGTAAAACAGACAGCAGCTGAGGCAGACACTCCATCATCTAACAGACAAGCCTTACTGGATACACAAGATAGAACTATACAAACCAAAACAATATCCATTATTATACATTATCCCTTAATGTTATCCATTATCCATTGTTAACAACACCTCACAAATCCTAGCTGTCAGATATCCCAGCTGTCTTTGAGCAGCCAGGGATGGTAGAACACAGAGATCCATGCAAATGCAGATCTTTTATATTTGATGTTCCTGAGTTTTCTTCTTGTCATTCTTATATTTTTTGTTAGTTCTTTCCCCAACTTCAGCACTTGTTTTTCCTGCTTCTTTTCTAAATTGTTACAAAGATACTTTCTTCAGTTTCTTCATCTCCTTCCATTCTTACAGGCTTTGAAGTCACACAAGAACAGCTTTTCTCTCTGGTTTACTTTGCTGAGCCAGTTCTGGGTTACTCAAGCCAACAGTCACACATGCCAACTACGGGCTGCACTGGCTACATCAGGACTGCATGTGTAATGAGTCTCTCTCTTGATTAACCTAGTGGTAAACTTTGGGATACTATAGTCTCCCTAGCTGTCATTCTAGAATGTCAATCTTGTCTCAGTAACCATGTCTGAAATTAACATGAAAAAAATGTCACGGAGCATGAAAAATCAACACATAGAATGTATTTGTCTGACTAATGCAAAGCCCTTAAGCTAATTGCCTGAAAAACAAGTGAAACATAAACTCTGATTTGAACAACTCAACTCATGCTCACAGGAGTTTGACTGTGAATGTAGAAGAACATGCAAGCAAAAAGGTTATTTTATTTTCATCAAGCTCAAGAAAAGAGAGTGATATGCAATTTGTCAATTTTAGGACAGGAAAGCACAATCACTTTCCAATAACTTATTTTGGTTTTAATAGAAAATTACCATTCTCTCCAGATTCAGAAATTGTTCTCTTTTTCTAAAAGTAAAGCTCTGCTGTAGGAAAATATAGGACCAACATTACTACTTCTATGTCAGCAGCTGTAGGGGAGCATGCCAGGATGCTTTCTTCTGCTTTTCTTCTGCCAGCAACCAGCAAGTGTATTCAGCTCTTAGCAAGCATCCTTTGTCAGAGATCTGCAGGCTTCATCACTTGCCAAGAGAAAAATTCAAACTCGATTTTTCCAGTTCCTTACCTCCTGTTCATTCCCCTTTTCGTATCTCCTGCATCTCAACTTCCATCCCCTTTCAACTCTCAGCTCTCTTGCAGATTATTTTGCACCACCTGATCAATCTATTCTGCTTCCAAGCTTCCTGAATATAACTGAACACTTCCCCAGGAAAGCTGATCAGACAAAACTGTGTAAATTAGACCTTCTGTTTTTCCAATACTTACTCCTACATTTTTAATCCACATTTTTGTGACAAAATTAGATTCATTAATAAATTTTATGTTTCTTTCACTTGAAATATAGTGCTGAAAAAATGGTTTAACAGCACTATGTCTGCTTCTGTGTGTATTTTTCAGCCAACATTTTGCTGACCATCTTCAGGATTTTAAAGTATTTCAAGACATTTCAGAATGACACTAATCTAAAAAGAGATGATGCAGAAAGACACCAAGACAAATTCTTGCTATCCTCTAAACCTAGGTTTCCAGGAGTATTATCAGACTTTCACAGATGTATTCAAATACCTGTTCTACTTTAAATCCTGTGTTAATTTCTGTAATCATGGCAAATTCACACATCAGTATGAGGCAATTTTTTTACATACATTAACACATGTGGATTTTGAACTTGCAGTCTTTCTTTTTTGAGTACTGGTTTCAAGTCATTGTTTTTAATACACTAGTACATTCCATAGTTTCTTACTCATGTAATAAATGGTATCTGTTAATTCGTGCTCATGTACAGAATATATCTTATAAAAGTTATGATTAAGAGATGAGATCCTTGGAAGCGAGCAAGAATTGCAACATCCCGCCTGCCTGCCAGAAAAGAGGATTTCATTAACATATGATTAGAAAACGGGATCCTCAGGAGCAGACAGAAATCCACAAACTTACACCTGGCTACAATGAAACTACACTTCGTTAAGATAAGAAGAGCCGGCTCAGACAAGAAATGGCCCATTCTCACTACACCTGGGCAAATAAGCAAAACCAAGTTCCCATAATCCAATCAGACATCTGCTCACTTCCCAGAAACAGCTTTGTCCAAACAAAGGACACAAAGGACAAAGATCTACAATCAAGATAGCCAGGATCGATGGAAACGCATCAGTATTCATCCATCTCCCAGGAGAAGTTTTGTCCAGCCCAATGTAGAGAAAGAAACCAACATGAATATGTGGAATCACAAAAGGAAGAGAGGAATCTCTGCCCTGGGCAGAAAAAAATGTATAAAAACCGATGGGACTGAGACAGCCTCGTGGACTCAGGGAGACTTGCTGCCCGAGAGAAAGGGAGTCTGAGTTCACCCAGCACCGACCCTGGGCTCGATGCTGTCACTCTTATTGGGGCTATTAGTGACCGTATCTCGGTTACTTAATAAAATCTATCTTTATAAATTATTAATTCGACTTGATTGGGTTTCATTTGTAACACTCATTTAACTATACATTTGTCATCAGCATATGTTGGGGTTTGAGGTTTGGGGTTTTTTTTCTTTTCCTTTTCTTTACTTGTTACCAGTGGAATTTTTCCCACTGTGTTGCTAAGAAGCACTGATGGCTGGGTGCTTGAGATGGCAGGGAGGGGAAACCCTCTCATTCACTGATTGGAGCCTGGAGCCTTCGAATGGTGATGGTGTAGCTGCTCTTGGGAAAAGACCTCACTGCTGCTGTAGAAGTCCAGCTCAGTCCTGTTTCTTCTCGTGTGGGGTGAGCCTCTGCTCCTGCCAGCAACCACTGAACTAGCATCTTGTTATCCCCTGCCTCACTAAAAGAGGGACCTGTTGCCACACTGGGAGCAGGGTCACTGTTGTCCCACCCCCGCTGTTCTTCAGCACTGCTCTGAGTCTTTTCGCTACTCTGTAGCCCGCACCCTCAGCCTGCTGAGACCTTCTGCATCTTCAGCCTCAGCTCCGGAGTTCCTGCTACATCTCTTCCATCCCTTCCCCTCTCGGCCAAAGCCGCCATTACCACGTGCTCCCCTAGTCCACGCCACAGCGCCCCCTGCAGCTGCATGGGGATCATCGCACCTGCCCCGCCCACCGGGAGCCACCAGCGCCCCTGCCGGCTGTGACCAGAACTGCACCCAAGGGGAAAGTGCCTGCGGTCAAGGAAGCGGTTACTGGGTTCCTGGTTCCATTTTGTTGTTAATGCTGTAGTTGGTGTTGTTTGTTTACCTTGTTATACATACTAGTAAAGAACTGTTATTCCTAGCCCCATATCTTTGCCTGAGAGGCCCCTTAATTTCAAAATTATAATAATTTGGAGGGAAGGGGTTTACCTTCTCCCTTCCAAAGGAGGCTCTGGCTTTTCCCTGGCAGACACCTGTCTTTCAACCTAAGACAGCATATTAACTAAAACTTTGGCAAGTACACAGAACCAAAGTGACAGACTTGACTTGGCAGCAAATATCTCCTGCAGCTCTATATGAGACCGCTCTGACCTAAAGCTGTGGCCAAGTCTCTCAGTCGCCTGCCAAAGCTTAGGATCCTATGAATCTCTAGAACACTCCAAGACACTTTTGAAGCCTACAGGCATAGCCTACCTGGATCTCCATTAGATCCTACCCTGGTTCCAGACAGGACAGGGTTATGTTTTTACAATAACCAGGAGGAGGCATGGCTAGGACACAGAGGTTGCTCTATATCATCTCATGTCACTGCCAGGGGTGAGGGAAGGACTCTCTTATGGGGAGAAGGAGTTCCTTCCAGTCGAGAAAATGTGGTGGGTGTAGCCATCCACTGTTCTCTACTGTCATGGGGTTTCTTTGAGAATAGTTTATTTTCTTGTAATCTCTGTCATTAATATTGGTGGTGTTACTGTTCGTTTTCTTATCTCATTACTGTTTCCAGTAAATTGTTCTTATTTCAACCCACAGTCTTTGCTTTTTGTGCCTCCAATTCTCCTCTCCATTGTGCCACAAGAGGGACGGGGTGGGGAAAAGTGAGGGGGCAAGAGAATGGTGTGTGGTTTGGGAAGTCTGGTGGGGGGCACTGAACTGGGGTTTCTATTCCTAAACCACAACAGATCCTTAGAGGCTTGCCAAGATTAGACACCCAACACTTGTATCAATTTATTTGTTTATCCAAAATTAAATTGTGTGGTTCTTGGACAATTTGTCTTTTACCAAAAAGCAAAAGGTGTGCAAGTGCAAAAACCAGATTAATTAATGCAACTGAAAAACAGTTTTCAATCAAGTTAACAATACTTGGTAAAATTAGTAAATAATGACTTTTCCAATTCCTGTTGAGCTTAAACTGACCATTAAACAAACATCAAAGAAAAATCCTGTTCACCTCTCCACCTGTCTCTAGACACCATTACCTGTTGCTGGCCTTGGGCTGCCATTACTCTTTGCACTTTGCACAGTCAGGAAAACTAGGCTAGCAAAAGAAAAATGAACTTTCAATTGGAATGACACCCTCAAGCAAGACATCATACAGCCACAGGCATATGAGTGGCACATGGGAAGTGGTGGGAAGAAGTGGCAGAAGACAGCAGGAGAAGGAAAACCAGCCTGCTCCTTTCAAGAGCAACCTGTACTTCTGCCAGATTAAAGTAGCAGTGCAGTGACAGGCTAAACCATTTTGAGCAAAGGAGAGAGGCTTCTTTCAGGAGCATTTCTTTCCTTTAAAATTTCCATAGTAGAACTTTTGTTTGCTAAAGGGAAAGTATTCAGTTATGACAAAGCATGGAGAAAACAACATGCTTGAAAATCCCATTGTTATGTCAGGGTAGGAGATCTGAATGAGCTTAATGGGCTGAAAATTCGGAAGAATTATCATAAGACAATCCAGGACAATTAGAAAACTATTTGACATACAGCTTTACTAAAGGATTGTTTCTGATTTACCAGTAAATTGTATTTTCTGAGAATATATATTCTCCAGTCAGAAAAAAATAGGGGCATACTCTTCATAAAAAATACAGTTGCTGAATGCTTGCTTTGTGTTTTAAATGGAAATGTTGGGACAGAATTGTCTGAGTTTTTATTACATTTACTCTTTACTCCATATTCTCTGAAGCGATTTTTCACTTATCTTCCATGTTGATTCGATTTTCCTTTTGCCTTCTACCTAACAAAAAGTTCCAATTGGCTACTTTCTTATAACTCAAAGACTCTGACTTTCTTTGTTGTATTGCACTGTGTAGTTGGTTCACTTCGTTGTGTTGCACTGAGTGTCTTGTTGTATGTATCCACACAGGAGTGTCTGTTGTACCTTCCCATGAACCTTTGCATCCCCTGATGCTACCTGATCCCACCTGACATTACCTATCACTTTACCCCTCCCAGGGTCAGTCCCTATTGGCCGATAAATCCCCTCCCCTCCCCCTTCCTTCACCTAGGGCTTAAAATCTATCCTTCACAGTGGCTCGGCCTCTTATTCTTCCTGGGCTCCGTGGAGTAGGTTCTGCATTAAAACTGTGGGACTGTGTCCCCGAGGAGTAAGAGCGTCTTTTTGTCTTTCATCTTCATCCTTGCCCCGATTTCCCCCCGAGGTTTATTGCTAGCCAGGCTGAATCCTCAGGGGAGTGGGAATCAGGGCAATTCTTTATTGTCCTAGTTTTATTTGTGCGTGTTGGTAAGGGGGCAGAGCCTAGCACTGTGTGGGCACGGCTAAGTTGCTATTCTATATCCTGAAATCATCATTGGGGGCCACGTGTTTGGGGGCCATGCATTTGGGGGGAAGAGAAAGATAAACATACACTATGAGTGTGCCATTTTGCTCCATTACTTCCTCAGAGAACCTGTCAGCAACCAGCGTTGTGGACTCTGCCCCTCTCTTAATGCTGTCCGTCCCTTCCCATCCCTCAGGAGAAATGCAGCTCCAAGTGGTGAACACAGTCAAGCCTAGCCGAATACTGCTGAAAGCAGCTGAACCCACAGAGCAGTGCAGTTCAGAAACTGTCAGTCTGGGCAGGGCACTAGGGTTCAGGAGTGGCACGGTCCAGATTTCCAGATTGGGGCATTTTTCCACAGTTGGTTGGTTTTTTGGTTTTTTTTTTCTTGAGCTCAGAGGAGGAGAATGCCAGGCTGCAGTAACGGCTGGCATTTCCCCCTTTTCCCCCTTTTTCTCAGGAGACCACATGGTGCTGGTGGCAGTGCTGTCTGCCATCTTGTTTTTGTCTCAGGAGGCCATGTGGAACTGAGCTAAGGTGATGAGCACCTCTGTACATGTAAATCGCCCTCTCTTTTGTATTCTTGTATGAATTGTTGTTGTTACTGTTTGTATTATTATCCCGTTGCTGTTTGTTTTAGTAGATCGTTATGTCAACCTAAGGAGGTGCATTTGTCCCTTTTGAACCAGGGAGGGACAGGGAGATGGGAAGTGGCTTATTTTAATTTTAATTCCCAACTGGTTTTAAACCACCACACTCACTCAATTTTACAGTTCTGTCCTTTACTATCCTGAATGCATCAGTGCTAATTGCTAACATGAAAAAGAAAAACATACAGAACCAATAACAATAACAAACCATTCTTGCAGTTGTCCTCCAGCTCAGGCTCTGGCAGTCCCAGATCCCATCTCCAGGGTAGAATTCTGAGGCAAAGAAATCATTAAACATCTCTGCCTAGTTTATGTCCCTGTTTGGGAAGTGACTGTCCTCATCAAGCAACTGACCAATGCTATTTCTGGTCTGCCTTTTGGTATTAATATTTTTTAGGCCCTTTTTATTGTTTCCCACAGTACTAGTCAGCTTCAATTCCAATTCAGTGAACAGCACGTCTGCAATCCTCCCACGTTGCCTGATCTTGCTTCTAATGACCATATATTTTCTTTTTTTTGCCTTAGCATCAAAAGAATATGCCTGCTCAGTAACTAACACCATCAGAACTAGAGTAGGAAGATTATCTATTGTCTTAGTAACCCTCACACTGTTCCTAGGCGTTTCATTGTTATGGGTTGACACAGTCTGGTTTTTGCTTGAAGGAGGGTGTGGGGTATTACCCTGCCAGGACCTAAATTTCCTTTATAAAAGTTGAACACCTATAAGAGGCCAGTTCTTGGCTGGCAGGTAGTTTAACCACTGAAGAAACAGAATGTGACTTTTGTTAATACACTATAAAAGCTGAGAAGGCGGAGGAGCCGCCCTCTTTCTCTCCTGGCGAGTGACCAGGTAACTCCTTGCAGCGGCTGCTGTGAGGGGCTGGACCGGGCCCGGCCGGGCCTCAGGGAGCCGCTGCCCCTGCCAGGGAGTGGCCCTGGCCATTCCTGGTCCCAATAACAGCGAGCAGCGGGGAGGGGAGGAAAAGCCCCGGCAGCTGCCCGTGTCGCCGGCCGGGGCTGGGGGGATGTTCCCCCCCTTTCCTGAGGCCTCCGGGAGCCACTGGCCCCTGCAGGGGAGCAGCCCATGCCATGAGACCGAGGGGTGGAAGAGAAGGCATCCACCAGCCTTCCCACACCACCAGTGTGGTTTGGAGAACTTTGCAGCTCCTGCCGGCAGAGGCCACATGCTCCCTGCAGGCCTGGGCACATGTAACCCTTTTTCTTGCCAGCAGATGGTCTTTCAGGCACTGGTTTTGGCGGAGTGAAGACAAGGTAAAGTAATGGAACCATGAGGAAGAGAGAGCATGAGACTGAGTCAGTGAAGAATGAGAAGACTGAGGCAAAGGAAAAGGAGTGGCCTAATTCAGCTGGACATTTTTCAAGTAATTACTGGAGAATGGAATGGTTTTTTTTCCTGTAACATATAGATGCTGTTTAGGGGGGATGTAAAGTGCTAGTATAAGTGATAATGAAGTTTTCTTTGTGCTCCTAGGGGGAAAAAAAAGAGATTTTGAGTTTTAAGATGCAGATGATTTTGGAAATAGGGAAAAAAGGAGATTCTGAGTTTTGAGATGAAGGTAATTTTGGAAACAAAGAAAAAGAGAATCTTTGCTTTAAACTAGAAGAGGCATCCTTAAACAGTACCCCTAATAAGCAGATTATGACCCATATGCAGTGTTGGGAAAGCTGCTAATGGGTTGGATTTCACCGTTTGCAGAGGCTCCTTTCAGGCCGCTGCAGGTGTGTGGCATAAAAGCCACCTGAGGACTGTTCCTCATGCGACCATGTCTCCATGGGACTCAAAAAGACTCCTTTCCCAAAGAACTGATGGAAGATTAGTTTTGTATGGCAAAACTGAATGGACTGAAGTTACAGGTTTTGTCTTTCTTCATGTTATGTGTAAGAAAGTGAATAGTTGGTGGGGGGAAGAGAAGGATGGTCTGAAAGTTTAATTTGTTGTTTATTTAGGGTTTTTTTCTTTTCTTATTTTCTTAATAAAATAAACTACCTTTTGTAATTTTAAGGTAAGCCTGTTCTGCTTGTTAACTGTCCTAGTCATATATATAAAATTGCAAACACTAAACCCTGACAATAATTGGTGTGTTGGCTGGGAAATGAACCAGAAATTGGCAAACATGAAACCATTACACATTTTGGTGTTTCTGCCCGGTTATCGAACTAAACCTTGACATTATACACAACAATAAATTAATTATTTTTAATACACATTTCATTTATATGACTGATTAAAGCAAAAGGTAAATATTAGCAGTCTAAAGTGTATTATGTCAATACTAACTCTTTAAAAGCCAGGGAAAAAATCAATTAACTACACCAAAACTGTAAAATTCCCTTAAATTGACTGACTCCAGCTCTTTTCCCTGTCACCACTTCTTCAGAAATGCATCCACTTCTCAGCTCCACTATTCTTGTTATCATTCCAGCATCTGAGCTTGACTGAAGGTGAGCACTACCCTTGCCTGATTTTCTCTGGTTCATTTTTAGTTATACTTATGTTTTCATTCCAAGACTGCAGAGGAGAATTTTTAAATATATAAATATCTAAATACCTATTTTACTACTCAATACATTGACACAAATATGTACACATAAAATCTTTTGCTAAACCACATATTCACTTTGAGTTCTTTGTGTATGGATAAAAGCCAAAGACATCCGACCCAAAATTCCACCAAAAAAAACCCAAAAAAACCCTGCCATTGACCAGAAGAGGAAGACAGATAAGAACAGCCAAAATTAGCATTGTTGGTGCTGATCCTAAATTAGACATATTGCATTTGACAGATTTTTTTCAAGTGCCATTTCAAAAATGGTCAGTAGTACATGCCTGTTACAAAATAATCTGTACACAGTTATAATGCAAAATAGTTTCCTGATTCCTTAAATTCCTGAAGGTTTTTACTTCATTTGTTAGTCTTATTCACGCAGTTACAGATGAAAACTCAAATCCCTTCCCTAGAGTCTTTCAGAGACACTCTGACCTGTCTTTTCTAAGCAAACCAGGGAGAGAGTGCACGGGAATGGGAAGAGAGGTGGAGCACTGACTTTCCCTTTGTTGGAGTGGCATTCCAGAGCCACAGCCAGGTCTGCCAACATTCCAAAATTATGAATAAGGTGTGAAAATGAGAGAATACTTTCAACTGTAAGAAAAAATGTGAAAAGGCAAGTATTTTCTTTTGGCGTGAGAGCTGAAGGCAATAGATGAGGTGGGGTAGGGAAAGCAGTACTTTCAACAAAGGGGCCAGTCCTTTTAGAAGACAGTTTAGAAGACATCCTCCTGTGAGATTAGAGTAAGACTTTTTTTTCCCTTTTTCTCTTAAATCATCTGCTTAACAGCTAGGCAATGAACCAGGTGCTTTGAAATGCAGCATTCTACTCCTGGAGCAGGAAGTCCTTGAAATATGCAGCATAACTGCAAACCACCACAGAGTAATGAATTCCGTGAATTCCACTTTTTTCAGGCTTGACTTGGTAGTGCGTGTGTGTGTGCACGCACACACATGTACATACGTGAGTTTGCACACACAAATTTTCCTTCAGGTCATTGCTGTGAGCAGTGGTGTCTCCTCCACTAGCAGGCAGTGAGAATAGTGTGTGAATAGCCTTCTGTAAAACACTGCAGCTGGGGAAGGGAATTTTCTCACTGCAGCCAGAAAACTGGAAAAGCAGAGGTCAAGTGCTTGATGAATTGGGTTGTTGCTCCACAGTAGTCCTGACAAATGGAAAATTAAGTCAAAAGAAACTTCATAAAATTCACCAAAAAAAAATGCAAAGTCCTCTAACTGGTACAGTAACACAGAAACAGCTTGAACTGGTCCCATGAGGAAGCCAAACAAAGGAAGCCCTGTGCTTTTATAGACTCATGCTATGCGTGATAGTCTAGAGTCTTCCAGATGAGACCTTGGCTCCTGCTGTGTCTCTGGCTGGGCTACAGGTTCCCTGTGCCCTTTGTTTTGCAAATGTTTGGCACCGGTTTACAGCCACTTGCCTGGTGCTCTAGGTACTTCCTGCCACCCAGAGCTCAATCAGCAACTGAACTGCAGCTACACACTAAGCTACTGAATGTCTTGCACAACACTGTCCACCATGCTGCTGTGGATGGGGAGCGTGGGAGCAATTGGGTCAGAGATGACAATAAAAACTTTACTTGAAGCATCTCTATATTTTGAAAACATTTGTCACAACATAGCAACAAGATGACTTTAGCCTGATTTTTGTGCCATCCTTAAAAACAATACACATATACTGGCATGTAAATGTAGTTGTGAGAGGCCTGTGGGAGAAATCTTTACATCTAGGCTTTATACCCCTAGGGATGATGAATGTTCAACTTCTAGAGATTCAGGTGCAGGTACACATGGTTGCCTTTTATGGTTAAGGAGGAATTGTTCACAGTCAGGTTGACAGTGAAACAAGTTAACCTTGCTTGCCATGGCTTGCTGCCGCAGAGTTGTGTACTCCTTTGCTACAACCCACTTGTGTAAGGGACCTACTCTGCAGTTGGTTGCAGAGTTTTCCCGGACTCTGGTTGTTGTGACAGGCAGGATTATAAAAGTAGGGCCTCATAAAATAAGGCCTACTCTATTAAATTAATAGTTGCTCTATTAAATTAATAACTTCTAAGTGTAGTTAAGCAATTGGCAAATCCCCATGTGAAAACAATCTTGGTATGAGAACTCGTTAGCCCAAAAACCTATTCTCAGGTTGAAAACAAATGCACCTGCAATAACAAGGGATTTGTCCCATAAGAATCAGTAAAGAAAATATGTAAACAATCCAAGAATAAAGAAATTTGATGGACAAGTAAAATATTTTTTACTATCCCATAGAGTAATTGGCAAGAAAGCTATTAACCAAAGTTGCACACAAGGTCTGTGAAAACTGTATAAAATGAGTTGTGTGAATAAAGAATCAGCTTTTCCTTCATGAAGATAATGGAGTCTTGGCTGACATATCACAACATCTGGTGACACGACACGATCGTGGGAGGCAACAGCTGGGTCTGCTGTGGAAAAAGGACAAAAAAGACGTGAGCCAAGCCAAGATGGGCTTAGACACGGAACACACACAATCGAGAACAAGCAGCCTGCAGCAAAACAAAATTCAAGCAGTGAATATACAAAACAGCAAAAGGCTATAGCTACAACCTGCCATGGGATGGCATGAAATAAGCAAGACAAGAACCAGCCGGTGGAGTGGGACCTGGAGCAGTGAGTGTACGGGGCTGCGAATGGCACAGAACACATAGAAGCAAACACAGGTCCCAGAAAGTTGCCTCCCAGGGAGAGCAGGCAGTCATTAATCGATTGAACACAAAGTGATCTCTAATCACAGGGAGACAGTGGTCCCAAGAACCACAGTAAGTGAACA
This sequence comes from Hylia prasina, assembly GCA_013397195.1. Lineage (NCBI taxonomy): Eukaryota > Metazoa > Chordata > Aves > Passeriformes > Sylviidae > Hylia > Hylia prasina. The sequence continues at coordinate 72,198 of VYXD01010958.1, forward strand.
GGTCATGGACTGGAAAATATATTGTGGCCACTGAGACATGGGGGAACAGTAGTCTCAAGAATTGCAATGAGTGAGCAGGTCACAGACCAAAAAACACGTCAGGTCCACTGAGACAGGGGAGAAAGGTTAAGAACTGGAGAATACATTGCGGCCCTTGAGCCGGGGAGACATGATCATAAATCATAAGAAAACACGGCATAGTGCAAATTCGTGGCATGGAACACGTACATGTGTGAGGAACTGCAGCCATGAGATAACGTCCAGACTGTGAGTTTGAATATATTGGGCAAACAGGGGATAAAAGAGGATAAAAGGAAATTGCAAACTTTATTGCTATGGGGTAAAGAGCATAACACGAGAGTAGATGCACAAAATGCCTTTTCTGTTGAAAACTGGGACGAGTTAGGCCAGTTTCTGTGGGCAGCAGCCATATGGGAAGATATGGTAGCCACAAAACCATTACCTATGTTGTATTTAATTAGAAATTTCTTTAAAAATTACAATCTGCTGAAGGGACCACAGCTGCTACAGCAACCACATCCCCCTCCATGGGCTCCAGAGACTTCGTGGGCAGTATCTCCTGTGTCTGTAGATCCGTTTCTGTTCCCTCTACCCATGAACGATGGAAAAATTACCTTTTAATTCTGTTTTTCATGTCGAAAAGACTGTTTAAAAATGTTATAATCACTTGAAACTGCTTTCAGTCTAAACCATGTGAGGATGCCAGCTGCATGGGAAAACAAAAAAAGAACCAAGAGACAGAGCTGGAACTTAATTGTATGTGCCTGTAATATAACTCTGGCGCAACTCAATTCATCCCTGTCTTACTCTGAAAGACAGGTGTCTGCTAGAGAAGAGCAGAAGCCTCCCCTGGAATGGTGAATGTAAAGTCCCTCCCTCCAAATGATTATAATTTTGAAATTAAGACATTTTGAGATCTCAGACAAGGATATGAGAGGTAGGAATAATAGTTCTTTACTAGTATGTGTAAAAGGCAAACAAACAACAATAACTACAGCATTAACAACAAAACAAAACTAGGAACCTCATGACGGCCTTCTTGGCTGAGACGGGAAGAGGTGGCGGAGAGGCTTTGCTTCACAAAGCCCTGGGGCAGTCTGTCCCGGTGCCCCTGCAGGACTCTGAGGAGCACCGAGCTGGAACGGCAGGAATGAGCAGAAATCCCGGGCTGGTGGATGAGATGTATCAGAAGCTCCGCAGGGGCAGCTGGAGCTGCGGGACGTCCCGGCAGGACGGGGGTGCGGGGCTACAGCACAGCAGAATACCCAGAGCAGTGCCAAAGAAGCGGCAGGGGCAGGGCAGCGGCGGC
>VYXD01010958.1:74393-86286 GCA_013397195.1 Hylia prasina
CCCCCCATGCTCCTTCCTCCCCGATTTCCCTTTTTCCCTGCGGGTGCCATAGCCCCTCCACTCCGGCGTGGAGCAGTTTTTGTCTACCTCTGTTTAACGAAGCCTTACAAACGTGTTGATTTAGGGTTTATTAAGTTAATTTTGTTTTCTGACCAAATTCTTTTTTTCATAGTTTTACAGTTGCTGGAGAGATTGAAAAGCGGTAAATGCAATGCTTTATTTCCTACCAAAGTCTGATTTCTTTAACAATGCTAACGAATTTGCCAGATGAAATTAGACAAAATACAATCACAAGAAGCTGTTCAGCTGTTGAAATTAGGCAAAATACAATCACAAGAAGCTGTTCGGCTGTTCAGCAGTCTGCCAAACTGCACGTTATTATATGGTTTTTTGTTCAGTAACCCTGCACTCTAAAAGCTCTTACTGAATTTCTTTCCATAAAATTTGCAGTTGCCATGGATTTTTCTGATAACTAAATTACTTATAAGTCTAATATGATTGTTACAGCTTTTAATCCCTGCAACACACCATCGTGCTGTTATTTCTCTTATGGACTGTTCACTTTTTCATTGTCTTTTTTGTGTAAATAGCAGTAAAATAAGCTACATCTTGTCACACCTATAACTTTTAAATGTATAACTACTAATTTGTAGTTATGTTAAAGTCCAATATTTTAGTGCTCTGTTACATTCTTTTAAGCTGAACGAGGCTAAGTTCTATTTAGTTAATTTTTGTCGATTTCATTTCTATTAAGTTTCACTATTACTAAATCTGGACAATGTTCTATTCCAGTCTTATATAGATCAAGTTACGTTTAGTATTAATAGTGATTGAGTTTTCTTAAGTGTGCTTTTGTTCCACTGAGGTGATAATCGAGCTACATTTTATTAATTTAGAATCCTTTTAAGGCTGAGTTCTACTGAGTTCATTTTATCAAACTTCAGTTCTGGCAAAATTACTTTATACCAGGTTTGAGTGTTACTCAATCTGAGTTATTATAGGTTTTACTAGTAAGCTGTTCAGTGTTTTCTTTTGTTTCATTTTACTGTTATAGATACATGAATGTTTGGAATAAATACATGAATGTTTTTCAGATAGTTATGACTGATCTATTTTTAGGAAAAAAGTTAAAGACAACCTTGCCCCTCATAAGTCACAGCTGTGCTATAAGCGTGATAAAAGGATGGGGTTAGCTCGTCAGGGAAGATCCTGAAGAAGAAGGGACTGGAATTACTGAAGGAATGATTCCAAAAGACTGGAGGACTGACCAAATGGAAGAGAGACTTGCTGCTGTGAGGTCAGTCTAGGTCTGCAGTTGGACCCTGCAGTAGGAGCTTGCAGTCAAAGTCAAGCTAGGTGAAACCCTGCAGTGAGAGGCAGCAAGGAAATACCTGCAGTCATATTCTAGCAGGAAGTAACCAGCAGTCAGAGTCTGCAAAAGGAACCCTACAATGGGAGTTTGCTACAGTTAAAAGTCAGTGAGTAGTTAGTCAGGATGGCTGAATTATGAAGACAGATAAACCAGGACCTTTTCATGTTCTTGGACAAGAGTCTGTGTCTTGACCCACTTCTATCTCAAACACAAGGTCTGCTACAACAACACTTATTACATAGTGCTAATTTACTGATATTATAATACGCATTATTCATAAGTTGATATTATGGTTTTTATAGCCGACTTTTCATATGCTTTACCATCTCTTTGTGTAATTATCCACAAGACATGTCATTTCAGGATCCTTTTTTGTTGTCTAGCTGCTTATGGATCTTTTAGACCAGCCTACCTCTCTAGCTAGTTTCTGCACTGGCTTTGTGGTTTGACCCAGTGCTGTCTCATGATTTTTAAGTATTTTTCAGAGTCCCGGGAAACAATATCTGAGGTTTGTCAAAGGCGTCCTCTGAACTGATGGTATTGTGACTTTTACTCCTAGTAATGAGATGCAGTTCCAGTTCTTATTACAGAAGCACTTCAACAGTTTGCTGTGTTTAAAGCAGCTCTGTCCTGAGGGAATTTCAGAGGAGACCAGCAATTAGATGGTTCAATTAGTCTTTCCCCCCAAGACCTTTATTCATAACTGCTATTCTTAAGATCCTTGTTTTAAAATATGTCTGAGGAATTCTCTCCCAGTTGGAGCTTGGGTGGTGGCCAGATCCTAGCTCTACCTGGATGAGAAATTTGCCAACAGACCCAGGTGTACAATACTCAAGTCACTTTGACTTAGCAATTTGACCCAATTGATAAGACAGCTGGACCTTGTAGCGTCGTGCAACAGCATGTCCCTGAGAACGACCTGTGCCTTTGGGGCCCGGAACATTCTGCTAGTAAGGTGTGGACAATAAAGGCAAGGAGACGGGGTCCTGTTTGGAAATCCGAGAGCTGTTTATTATTGGCACATGCATCGTGGGTACAGCCTCAAATACATTCCAGGGATGAGAGCCAAAATGGCGCCAAGGATCCAGAGTTATATGGCAGATAAAAGGGGTGGTCCTGAGGGTCAGGGCCCAATAGGGATGGGGAAAAATGGTGCAGAGGGGTGGCTAGGAGCCGGGGAGACTAATAGGATCACAGCGGTGGGGTACTGCAGCAAAAATAACCCAGTGGGGTCCAAGAGAAGGAAGAACATTCTAGGAGGGGTACATATATGGTGAACAGGGGCTGAACGGGGTGACATAAACTTAACAAACCAATAGAACAACGAAACCTAAGAAATATTAACATGTGGTTGCAAAGGCCCATGGGAAGAAGGTTTTTCTCACCCTCATCAAAAAGGGTGATTTGGGTGATCACTAGTCTCTTCTGCTAGTAGGCCCCTGGGCCTCCACACAGGACCTATTTTTGAAGTGAGCTTGGAAATCATTTTCCAGAGATGATTATCCAATTCTTCACTGATTTGAGGTTTATCAGCTCTTTGCAGACTCTGGGATGATGGTACAGAAGTTCAGTTGCTAATTATCTAATTTCACATGTGTTATTAATTATTCCTGTTATCTGAGATCTTCCTGATTAAACAATCAGGATATCTGAATTATTCCTGATTGCTGTAAGTTTCTGGCTTCACTATGTATATTGTTCTGATGTTCCCTTCATGCTCATAAAAAAAGACAAGCATCTAATTTTTTAAAAAAACTAAAAGAAGGGGAATTTAACACCTTAAGAACATTCAAATAATGCAACAAGTACATTAGGCATTTAGACAACAAAACATTTTGAATAATGCAATATTTACATTAAACATTTGGAAAAAAAGATCATCAAATCTAAATCCCAGCTGAGCGTACAACAGCAAAGCCTAATTCATTCATTAGCTTAAAGAGAAGATATGCCTGTGTTTTATCATCATCAGGTTCAAAGTAGTCACCTGTTCATTCAAGCAGACACCTATCACCTCCGAAAAAATAAGGCCCAGTGAGAAATTACCTAATCACCATCCAGCCTTTGTGGCCAGAACAGGAACAGAAGTAGGACTGCCAGAATATGGCTGTGTATGGAGACTTACAGAGGCAACTTACCAACAAAAGCCTTATGTCATCATCATGGTGTAGTGTTCCTACCAACCTTCTTCAATTATTCCCTGTTCCAGAATCCAAAAGGACATTCAGTGATGCCAAAGATCAACACTTCCAGCTAATGGACTTTCTCCTGAGTTCTCAGGGTTGCTGTTCCCTGAGATTTCCTCGGGGTTGCTGTTCCCCGAGGTAATAAGGTTTTTTGGGCTTCTCTTGCCCAAAGAGATCCACGCCGGTGCCAGAGAAGACAAGCTGAGTCCGATAATTCGTATTCCAAGGATGTTTATTCTTTCTTTATCTCTCTGTTCTGTCTCTGCTCTGCAAGGCGTCCCTGGGTGGGCGAGCCACGCGGCGAAGGACCCGTGGGACAGAGGGTCCGGACTTTATGTACTGTCCTCCCAACCCAATCACCACTCAAAACGTATTTTTTATTTACAAAATCTTGCCAATACTTACTACCTATGTTAGCATGTCACCTCTACTCTAAACCAATCCTAAGGATACNCTTTCTCCTGAGTCTCAACTATTTGGACTTTAAAACAATGCTCATCTATCTCAATTTCCCCTAGAGACACAGGACATTATTTTTATTTTTCTCATACTGAGAGATCCTGTATCAATGACATGACTGGATTTAATAAGCTTTGTTGATTGTAATGGGTCTTTTATGCATCTTATCCCATATCCAATAGATAACTGGTAATAGCTTTAATAAGATGCAAACTGTTTTAACATCAGAACACATTAGCAAATTAACCAAAAGGGGGAGATGTTGTGACAGGTAGAAGAATTATAGAAGAAGGGCCTCATAAAATCAGGCCTGCTCTATTAAATTAATAGCTAGCCTGTCATCGCTTCTAAATGTAGTTAAGCAACTTGCAAGTTCTCATGCAAAAACAATCTTGGTAAGAGAACTCAGCACAACGATCTATTCTCGGGTTGAAAAACAAATGCACCTGCAATAACAAGAGACTTTTCCCATAAAAATCAGTAAATAAAATACATAAACAATCCAAAAATTGGTTTGATGGACAAGTAAACTACCTTTTACTATCCAACAGTGTAATTGGCAAGAAAGCTATTAACCAATTAAAGTTGCACAGGAGGTCTGTAAAAACTGTATAAAATGAGTTGTATGAATAAAGAATCACCTTTTCCTGCATGAAGATAATGGAGTCTCAACTGACCTATTTACAATGTCTGATGAGCCAGCTAAACTCCTGGATATGGCAGAACATTTCCCTTGGAGAATGGAAGTAGCATCTAGAATGTCAGTGAACTGAAGTGGCATAGGAGGTGTCTGACAAATACCAAAGCTAGCACAGGTGAAAGTGGGGAATATCTTCAGCAGTAGCTGCCTGCTAGATCGGCTCAACTGAAGATTAAGCCAAAGCCAGGGAAGTGAGCAACATACATATATACCTACTTCTCCCCCTCAGGTGTGTAGGGTTGCTACCTCAATGCCTTCAGAAGCATGCAGGTCTAAAAACAAAGTTTGCCTCGAAACTGGCGAAAGTGCAGCAGAGCTGCCTAAAACTTAGGCACAGATACCACTTCAGTGTGGCATAAAATCACGCCTGACAAAACCACTCAGCCCCAGAGAAGTTGTGCCAGCCACTGCCTCTATACAGCTGAGAGACACCCCACGGCACCTCCAGGGTGAGGCATGCCGTCTCCCTTCTGCTGTAGATACTGCTGGAGGAAATGTAAGTCAAATGTCCAGACAAGCTCCTCTCCAACGTGGATTAGGCCAATTTCCTTTAATATGTAAAAATGGCAAATGTGTTGGTGGAAGAAGAGGAAAAGAGGAAGCAGTGTTTTCTGCCGTGATGGGCTGACATAGGGTGTGCTTACCTTCCTGGTATCTGCATGGAGCAGAAGGGAAAGAGTAAACCCAGGCTTGTCTTCTGCACTAACAGGAGTGACTGGGGAAAATGGGCAGGCACAGGGAGACCTTTCTTTGCCATGGCGGCAGCTGGCAATGGAGCCACACTGCCTGTAGGGCTGTGATAAAAAGGAACAGAGCAGCTAGAGTGCCAAGGAAGCAAAGAGTCGCATCCAAGAATGGGGCAGGCAAGAATGAAAGCTGAACCCAAGTGCAGGGGAACAAGGGATGGGGAGCACCACAGGCACAGCCATGTGCCTGCAGACAGTTTTCACCAAAGACAGAAAAGCTTGTTCTGCTTATTTCTTCCCTAAGTGGAAAAACTCCAAATGTTCAAAATAAAGTACTTCCCTCACCGTGGAGGAAATAGAACGGTGGTTAGGAAGCCAGAAGAGACAGACAACATACATATTCAGGAGCAGCAGCAGCCCCACAGGCACAGAGCGGTGGAGGCAGGCCGTGCCGGGCTGTGGGGAAGCTGCAGGGCAGCACAAGTTTGCGGCGCTTCTGAGAAGGAGGCCAGGGCAAGGCGGGGAGAGAAGGAGGAGGAAGCGGGAGAATGCGAGGGAAGGAAGCAGATCCGGCTTGGGCCGGTTCGAGCCGGTTGTGGCGCTGCAAGGACAAGAGAGGCTGAAGCCGCCCCTGCAGGCGGGGCGGCGTTACACTCCGGGACGGATCTCCAGAGGCCTCGGAGCGGAGCACCGCGCCACCGCCGGCAGCCGAGGAATGGCCCGGCCAGGCCACGCTGCAGCCGGGAGCTGAAGCCGCCTCCAGCTGGAATCCGCTCCTGGCTTCCCGCCGCGCCCCGCGGGGCCCCAGTTCGGCGGCGGAGCAGGAGGCCCCGGTGTCGGGTTTCAGCCGGAGGAGTTGGTTGCGCGGCCGGGGGAGGGGAGCGGCAGGGGAAGGGCGCCCCAGGGCCGGGCCTGAGGGGCCGCTGCCGCGGGCAACCCGCAGGGCAGTGACAGTCCCTGACACGACCCAGATTCCTCCGAGGAGCTGCCCGTCAGCCGCCGGTGCGGGTCCCTCTGCGCACATCCCACTCCTACCCGGCGGGAGCAAGGGGCAGTCCTGGCCCCGGGTGTGCCCAGCATGCTGTAGTGATGACAAGGCTGTGTAGGGCAGCGCCGCGGAGACATCCTGGGGGGAGCCTTTGAACACTGGTTATGCATGGAGAAAGAAACTTGGGTTTTCTCGATAACCCTTAGGCTCGGGGTTTTGGTCTGAAATGCCCGTTTTCTAGGTTCCTTTTCCAATGTGTCTGCAAATACATTACTGTTACATTTTATCTGCTGCGGTACCTTTCGAAGTACAAAATGGCATCTGAACTCTTGTAGGGAAAGCAACAATGTTCCCTGAAATACATTTGCTGTTTTTCCTCCTGCGGCTGATATAATCTCATTAATAAAGTGTCTTGTCAGTGGAGCATTGAGCCACAGATTCCTGACTCTCTTTGGGTAACAATTTCACATTTTCACACTTTAATACTTAAGCTGGTAGAAGGTGCTTTTTTATTCTTTCTCAGCCCAAATTACTGTTAATTACATTGTATTTCCTAAATCCGCTTTCAATGGTGATCTACAGTATAATAAATTCATCAGCTTTTAACAAATGGTACACTTTTTCACCTGTACCCATTACTTGAACTGAGACAAAGTCAATCACTGGTGTTAATATTCTTTTGGTTTTTCTGTCACGCTGAGCTGGCAAGAGCCATATACGCTGGCCGGTGGTATTTCAGCTTAACAGCTAACTCAAATAATTTAATCATTGCGCTGAAGAGCAAAAACGGCCTTGTCCATTCTTTTTATATTAGCTCAGTTCTCTCCATGTGTCTTTAATCTCCTCATGAGCATTTAATCTGCCTCTAATTTCAGACTTTCATCCCTGAGTCTCCTACTGGGTTATGCTGTTCTCCAGATAACTCTGAATAATGCGAGATGTGCCTTATTCATCTGTCCATCCTTAACAGTGGTTTTACTAATTGTTTGCTTTTTTATTTCGGAGGTTTTTTGTTCCTTGGTATGTAACTGTCAGTTTTTCATTGCTGGCAGAGGTGGAAATAGTGATGCAGACAACATGCTCTTTTGCTTGGTTTTCTGACCCATCTAGAGTCTCTGTAGATCTATTTAGAGATGCCATGGATAAAAATTGTGACCATGCAGCAGTATTGTCACATATCTTGTCAGAAGTGGAGCTGCTCTGATAACTCCAAAGCAGTCACAGAACATAATCTAGCTCAGGCAGAATTTAAGGAGGTAGGAAGTGACAGGAGGTGTATTTTGTTCTTCAGAAATGCAGAGGAGTCAGCATATGTCAATTTGGACAAATTCAAGTTTTATAAGCACTAGCTATGGACAAAGTCACTGGACCAGAGGTGTTCATTCTCATCTCAATGTGATTAATAAAAGAGATTTGCCAGTTGCTCGTATCCTTATTTTCCTCCAAGAAGATACACAAGTAAATAGAGCTTAGCAGCAGGTACTTTTGATCTTCATGACAGAAAAATTAACGGAACAATAGATGTTCTTACTATAGATATTGGTTATTACACTACAGTCAACTATAGTGGTTTGGGTAAGTTAGCTGTGCTGTACTGTTCTGATACTCCATATTGCCAAAGGATGGGGATGAGTCCCCTCATGTACTGCAAAATTAAAATGATTTTGAAATCCGTGGGACAGTTTATTTTCCTAGCTCTGCTTCTGCTTTTGGTTGTTTTTTTGTTCGGTTTAAATAATAACATGCATGCCTGTGGCTCATCAGAGGAAGAAAGAGAGTAAATCTAACATTTCTGTTCTTTAGTTTCATGGATATTGTGTCTTGAAGCATTTCTGCACTTCAGAAAGTTAGACCTATCTGTGACACCAATGCAGAACTGTAAACTCCTGTTGCATACCGATTTTTTTACCCATGTTGATTTGAGAAGTGTGACTCAATGAATAAGCTGTTTCCTGCCTGTATCTCTTAAATATTGGTGAATATGTGTTGCTTCAGTTAGACTTGCTGTATTAATTTTGTCATGTTTGAAGTGTATCAAATTTCTGTAAGAAAAAATGTGTCAAAGTTATAAAAGACCATTTTTCTCTCTTGTTTTATCCCATCATCTCCCCCAGAGTTTATTACAGCATTGTAGAGTAATCATGAGTGAGTGTCAAATAAGTGAGTCAAACATGAAGTAGGTTCTTGTTATTTGCATATTTCAGATATCATGGTTAATGCATTGCATGGTGAGTTTATGTTTTAGCACTTTAAAGGAACAACATCATGTCACCTGTGTCACAAATCCTTTTATAGGGTAGGCATGAAAAAAATTTGTTCACTCAAGATAAGAAAGAGTTAAGGGGAGTTACTGACAGTCACTGCAAGTCATGTCATGCACAGGACATCCATCATCTGACAGCTAACTGCTAGGCTCTGCTACTCTTCTCAGATTACTGGGGTTTAGCTTTTCAAATAAAATTGAACTGGCAGTCATTTTTCACCTATCTGCAAAGATTAGAATTGAAGATTTCATATCTGTAGGCAAAATTAAGAATACCACAAGTGCCTAAAGCTGTATAGGATGTCCAGTGAAATATTTCGTTTTCATTGCTTTTTATCCATTGTTGCTTAGGCAACAACAAACTTTGAACATGGGTCCTGCAAGATAAATGAAAGAGAAATACAGTCTTTTTAGTGTAAATCTTACATATACAGGAGTATAGTAAAGCATGGCTGAATAAAATTGAATACTTAAAAATGGAATTTGTTTATTTAGTTCTCAGTTTGCCTGACGTTTTTAATGGAGTATAAAACCATAGAACTAACAAAATACGCTTCCAGAAGATCTTAAGAGCATCTTCTTTTTTGTCATTGTCTTGTCATTTAACATAACATTTTGACCAAACTTCAGTTTGTGTAATTACATTTGGTTAGCTCAAGATTTAAGCCACTGTGGTATACAGCATGTGTTTGCAGAATTACAGAGGTACTTTGTTCTGCCCCAGACCGGGCTGAATTTTAACTATGCAGACAGACCTCCTAGGGATAACCAGAAGTGGAGGATCTGGAGCCCAAGTCGTACAAGGACCAGCTGAAGATGATGGGGATGTTCAGTCTGTAGAACAGAAGGCTCAGGAGAGACCTTTTCGCTTTACCTGAAAGGTGGCTGTAGCAAGTGGGGGGGTCAAGTCTCTTCTCCAAGTAAGAAGTAACAGTACAATAGGAAATAGCTTCAAGTTGCACCAGGGGAGGTTTAGACAGGATATTAGGAAAAAAATGGTCATGAAAAGGATTGTCAAGTATTGAACAGGCTGCCCAGGGAAGGGGTGGAGTCACCATCCCTGCCTGAAGGTATTGAAAACACACGTAGCTGCAGCATTTAGGGACATGGTTTAATGGTGGACTTGGCAGTGCTGGGTTAATGATTGGACTTGAACATCTTAGAGGTCTTTTTCCAATACTTCTTTCCCACATTTCCAGTACATGTTACTTTCTTTCACAAGATCTTGGCCATCTGCAATGTACAGAATTAATCAAAATTATACAACAAAAGAAACATCCACAAAAGCCTTGTGATTTTTGATGGAGATAGAAGTTGTGTGGTAGGCTACCATTGTTAGTCTGGGCATTGTTCATGTTTTAACATGAGCATGTCAAATTTTAACAATTTACAACTCTGCAAAGTCTCTAGATTTGTTACCAAGTTGGGCCTTGGTTAATAGCTTTTGTTGGTTTTAATTGTAAAAAAGCCTGAATCAATCTGTTAGCGTTTGGTCAGGTTTTAACTTACTTGTTAACACAAAGAAATGTGGGCTCTTTGATAGTTCTTATCTTTTCAACACTTGAACAGTGTGTTGATTCCCCTTCTTTGGGGACATACTGATCCTGGCTGGTCACTACTTATTTGACATTTTCTATGCTTCCTCTGTCTTCTTAAGAATTCAACAAGGTTTCTTCTTCATTTTTGTTATGCATACAAAATAAATCAGTTTCTTTGTTGCTGTAGCATTTAGGAAATGCTTTGCTCCTTGTTACTTTGAGGATTAAAATACAGACAATAAAATACACTTTTGAGATGAGTAATTGCTTATCTGTGTTATTCTGTTTGCTTCATTTTCTAGAGCAGTTTATAGATTAAAACCTGTGTTAAAACCTCACATGTAGTTCTTTGATTATAATCTAGCCATCTTTAACAGATAGAGTAAAAACTTCTTCAATTATTTACTTACTTTAGGGAATTCTAATTACCTCCGACTGAAAAAGGGATAGGGTTAGGTTCTTTGGGATAACTAAGACTAGAAGTGGTCTGGTTTCAGGGCAAGTTTACTGTTGCTCCAAAATTCTCCAAATCTTTGAGAGCAAAAGAGATTGTTCTCCACTTTAGGTTCTTGATCACAGCAATAAGAAGCCTGGCAAATAATGTATTTAGAGAATAAAATGCTTTATTCTCCTGTGCTGTAAAGTCAAATGGAAAACAACAGAACAACAAAAGCCAACACCACAACAAACAAACAAAAAAACCCCCAGATTAATTAATTTTGCTTGGAACATTTAAAAATACTTTCCAGCTGAAATTAAACATGGAAAATTCTCAATGCCTAATGTGGGCAGCTAAAACATAAAAATACTTTAAAAAGTTCTGTATGTAAAATGTATTATGATTAAAACTATTCTGAACCCACACTAATGATGTATTAAGAAGTGTACATTAATATAAAAGTAATTACAACTAATGAACAATGGGGACTCATGAGAAATAAAATTTAAAGGTAAGGACTTAGATTTTTTTTTCTCAAGAGGTCCCATGCTCTAAAATTTCCATTTGTGTTGTCTGGCTTGTGGTTATTTGCAATAGAATAGAGTTACTGGAAAGGCTTAGGGGACATTAACACTTCTCTTTAATTGTCTAATCTACAGTTGGTATTGTCTGGCAGTCTCTTTTAAGTTACCTGAGAAGGAGGGAAACCTGATCTGCTGCACACCACCTGATTCATTCACATGATGGCCATCCAGACCTGACTACCTCTGGAAAGTTGCTTGAAAAAGATCAGAGAAGAATCAAGAAGAGCATCTCTCCCTCTGTAGATGTCTTGATTAAGAATTCACATTAGTGAGGTATTACACATTTCCTTAATTTTAAGTGGCAGCATGGTCATTGTCTTGGTTTGAAAGACAGGTATTGGTTAAGGAGGGGCAGGGCCACCCTAGGAAATGGAGAATTCAAATCCCCTCCCTCCTAATTTTTATAATTTGGAAAATTAAAGGGGCTTTCAGGCAGAGGTATAGGTATAGCAATAATAGGTCTTTACTGGTATGTATAACAAGACAAACAAACAACAACTACAGCATTAACAATAAACAGGACCAGGAAACCCCAAGGGGCTTTGTTTCACAAAGCCCGGGGCAATCTGATCCTTGGGATTCCAAAAGCACCAAGCTGGAACAGTGGGAAAATCCCCGGCTGGTGGATGAAATCAGACACTCCGCCGGTGGTAATTGGAAACAGCGGAGATGTCCCGG
>VYXD01010969.1:2296-33111 GCA_013397195.1 Hylia prasina
TTTTTTTTTTTACAAAGAACAAGCTCAACAGACTTTAATTCAAATACATTTATAGTAGGTAAACATTTCAAAATCAAAATTGGAGGGAGTGGACTGAAATACCCAAACATTCTTGCTTTACTCTCCACCCTCCTAGAGAAGGAATGGTTATTTTTCATAGCAGTTTGATCAGTACAGAAGACTCCCACAAACTAAAAGCTTTTGTCTTAGTTAGATATTAGCTATGTAGTAAAATTACATTCAAGAAGTCCTTGTATCAATTTGGTGTTTTTCAAATACCTGACAGCTGGTCCTTTTACAGATAACAGACAGCCCCTTTTGGCATGCAGTGTTAAATCAAAATCCATCTCTCCCAGTTCACAGATAAACTGAGAATCCCATTTAGATGAAGTCTACTAGCTCATTCAGGTATTAATGTTAACTTCTCTAAAATGAAAACATTATGAAAGACTTATTTCCTATTTAGCAGTATCACATCTCCTACTGATAGATTTGGGTTGTGCTACAGATCACTTAGACAACATACACCTAAGAAATTTTAAAAGAATAAAATCTGAATAATTAAAATACACACTATCTGGAAAAATATCACAGATGTATAAGAATAGAAAAAAAAAGTAAAAGGCTTTAATACATTTCGTTGTTTTGTGCAGATAATATTTTTACAGACTATGGCCAATCAATGAAGAAATGAAATACAAATGTTTCAGTCTTTTTAGGTCTTTTTTTCAAGACCCTTGACTTGCACTTCGAGCTTAAGTAGTAGTTAAGTTAATCCACTGATAAACTCAGCAGAAAATAAATTTTCAGTTGTACCACTAAATCATTAAAATCATTAATATCATTAGCTGTACAGGAGTTCAGTGCTGTACCACTAATAATATTTTTTCCTGGTTACCATAGAGGTAAATTTGTAATCCGGGTAATTGGATTACAAGAGTAGAAAAATCAACTATCCCCATGTTGTGTTCAGGTAACGTTGCACAAACCAGCTTTAGATTAAATTAACATTTGTTTTTATTCCTAGTATTGCAATGATGGGCAAAATTACCTCTAAAAGTAAATGTGTATTAAAAAAAAAAAAGTTTGTTAACATTTTATGATGACTGAACAAAATAAATGATAAGTAGGTATGAAGAAGTAAGATTCAAAACTCTCTAACCAGAGTTTATTTTCAATAGTTATGTCAATTTTTTTTTACATTGGAATAAATTGATAGTTTGCTTGATATCTCAAGTTTTGAACTTCTCTTCCTTATAAAGTGAATAAATCCCCAAAAGTCCTTACTTAACAGAAATAGCTTGAACACTACAATCTACTCAAGAGCAACAGAACACTTACAGCTGTACTACAAAAGCTGGTTCAACAAAGTTGGGAAGGTGAAATTTGATTTGATAAAGTCTCATTGCAGCAGACAAAAATGAAGCTTGCATTTTGTCTGCTGGCAGAAAAAGAATATTCAATTCACTAGAGTGCATATAACAAAACCAAACATGCAATCTATTGCTTTCAAAACTTTTACTGCAAGATAACATTAAGAGAATAGTAATTAGATAGCTATCATCTTTTTTCCCAAAAAGAAAATATGTAAACAGGATAATATTTTTTTTCTGTATGTATACAGTTTCTCAGATCACTTCAGGGGGACAAAGGAGGGGGTGGTGTTTCTCAATAATCTGGATACTTTTAACTGTATTGGGTTTTCATTGGAAAAAAAAAAAGCCAACACTGCTCTAATTCAGCATTAGACAAAAATACTGTGTTTCTTGCACTACTTTAACAGAGCTGAAGAAAAAACCCGAATACCCCTATTTTGGCATTCAGGATTACATTTGCTCAAATCTTTTAGATTTCACAAAGCTGCTATCCAGTGTTGCCATGAAATACAGACTGTAGAATCTATGTAGAACTGGCTACTTCCAATGTCAATACTAAGTGGAAAGGAACATGAAGCAGTGCATTACACTACATTTCTGGAACTAGTACAGTAAGAGTGAAAATCTAGAAAAAGTCAACCTACAGTTTATAGAAGGAACTAATTATCTGCAGAAGCTGATTTTTTGGTTGTATTTTTTTTTTTTTACACTGTGCGATTTTCTGCATCTGCTAATTTAAAACAGACATTTAAAACTTGTTGCTTTCTTTCCTGTGTTCTCCCTTCCACCCACCCCTATATGCCATACACCAAGCAGTATGAATATAAGCCCAAATATCCTAGACAATCCAGTGAACAGAGTTAGTGTAATGCACTGGTGTGAGGTGTGAAATAGAAAAAAAAAATATCTCAGTCTTCGTCGAAGTTCTGCTGTAGAAGAAAGTTGGCAGCCAGGTTTTCATTCTTCTCACAAGCAAAATATGCCTGTATCACAAGTCCTTCAGGAAATCCTAATGCCTTTAACTGAAGAAAAGAAACATATTTAGCAAGTACATTTTGCATGTTAGGCTTCTCTGTATGTCTAGTGTCTTGAGATGTCACTTAAGTAATTAGTCCCTTCTTTAAAATAACATTGCTACCTAGCTCAATGCAGATTTAGCAAGTAACAAATAAGGTGCTGCCTCTGCCTTTAGTAAAGAGGATCCTCACTTGAAAAAGTGGTTGGATTAAGTCCAGTGTAGCACCATAAAAACTTGTCACTTCTTTAGTGACACCCTAAGTCTAAAACAGACCTGTCAAGTAAGGGTACATTGCACTGCTGCAGAAAAAAAAAAAAAACAACCAAAACTTCAAAAAATTCTCATTTTAAACAATTATACAAAGCTCCAAAGCACTTTTAACAAAAAATTGCCCGGAACAAAAGCTCCCAGCCTGTGATTTTTAGTGGGTTGTCCAGCACATCACATTAAGCCATATTTTCAATTATTTATCCTTAAAAGATTAACTACACACTACAGCCAAGACAAGTAAGCTGAGAGCAATCTGGTTTTCAGAAGTCAAGGAATTAATTAATTTCTGGAACACAGTGACAACAGGACATTAGAAGACCAGAGAAGAGCTTATTACTGTGCCAAGGGTTTAGCCAGCACTTAGAGGCACTCAGCAAATTAATTCTTGTTTTAGCCAAAGGCAAGAACACGCCACTATTTGGAGATTTCCTTAAAATCCTCACAGCACCTGCCAGGCATTTCATGTATGGGTCAGATTAAATAACTGTGAGAAAAACTGTGTCCTACTATCTCTTACCAGCCATTCTTAGATTTTATTCCAGGCTCACAAACAGCATGAAGGTTTCAGCTGCAATACTCAGACCCTTAAAGTTTGAGGTTTGTCTTTCATGGAAAGAAAGAAGCGTACATATTTCTGCTGGGTTTTATAACAGGTTGTAGAGTTAATAAAGCTCTACTGCATAAACTGGCTTTAAAAGGAAATGCAACAGATTAGAAAAGATGACCTGTGAAGAAGTACATGGACAAATAATTTTATTAGACTAATTTTATCTTTTGCCAATTTCCTCAAGATCTAGAGAACTGACACCTATGTTCAAATAGGTATCTTCTAACGATCCTTACATAAACTTTTGTTTTTCCAGATGAAAAAACATTGTCTTTGGGCTACCAAACTACCACAGTATGACAAAAGTCTTGCAATTTGTCCTGAGAAGTCTCAGAGGCATTGCCAGCTATGCAAATCCATATTTAGCCAGTTACATGGTATTTATGAATGCAATATACCACCCCGGAGTATATTTTCATGCTTACCAATAGTTTTAGAAAACTAGAATTAACTAATTGTGATGGACAGACAAATAAATGGGTAAAATTTTGACTTCAACTAATCTAGTTAACTATGAGTGTTCTTACTGTCCAAGTACTTTGAAAACAGTGCTCAAGCAGCCAGATCTTTGTACCCGGAAACCTGTCATGGCATGATCGAGGCTGAGACTTCTGCAAGAGAAATTACTTCCTCAATAATTCCTGAGGGAAACCCATTACAACATCGATTATCACAGGATGGTCTCTGATCACTTAAAATGCTCTGCCTCTGAGAAGAGGCATTTTTAAGTAATCAGAGACTATCCCTTCTCCGACACAAGATTTCCTTCTTAAGACGGATTTAGGATACTTTAGACTCAGCTGCTATAAAGCAAGAAGAAATATTATTTGAAACAAGGCTACGACAGCTATGAAATGCCAAATATGAAAATACCACATATGATGCAGAACTACTGAGCTAAACAAAGTTTAAGTTAGGTATGTCTTAAGTATGCACTGGAGTCAACACTCTACAGCAACAAGAATTTCAAAGAAGAAAGGCAATTTCAAAGAAAGACTCACCCTTTCTATAGCTTCTTTTTCCTGAGGTGTTACTTGAATGTAGTTCATATGAGCATTCCCAGCATCTCCTATTCCTCCAGTGCTGGCACCATCATCACTGCCACTTAAACCTTGGCGAGACTCTAGAACTGGCTCATTCAACATATGAATAAAATGTTCCTGGTGCTGGCTTATTTGCTGTGATGCACAAAACAGTAAAAGAAACATATATATTTCAATAACTTATGTTTAAGCGTGCCAACAGACAAGTAAAAATATTTATTTTCATAGAATTAAGAAATCAAAGGGATGTGTAAAAAGTTCACAGAAAAAAATTGTTAAATCTAATCATAACAAATGCAATTTTTATGTTTCAATTCAACTGCAGTGATTCTTCCCTCTTCCTCACCCCCTCTACCCCTCTTATGAAGTCTCAAATTTGTATGCAATGTCATAGAAAATACATTGTGTACAGCAACAACTGCTGAAAAGCCAACAATAGAATGTTGTAACTGCTGGTAACATATTATCCCAGACAACATCAACATATGACGCTTTTCTAAAGCTAAATCAGAATTAGTAAGCATTATTTTCTTGTTTTAAGATCCACCTGCAGTAGTTGGGGGTTTTCCCGTCCAATTTGCTGTAGCAACGCTGGCAGCAGAGAAGGATTTTGCTGGATAATTTGTCTCATCTGTTGGAACTGAGGCTGATTTCGTAAAAACTCAAGTGGATGCCCTAAAAAAAGATCAGTGAAATAACATTTTTTTAAAAGTTACTGAGAATCTTAATAAAATGCATAACTACACTGTAATTGTAGATAGAAACAGGACATGAAAGTGGCTAATACACCACTCACTAAAGAATAGAAGAATTTGCTTCCTCACTCTAGCTGTAGCAAAACCTCTTTATTCTAAGGTTAAACAATGCATTTCCTTTTCACCCAGTCTTCTCTTAAGATCCAATAGCCTTATCCTTATCTCCAACACTTTCCTCTGGATGTCTGATCTCTGGTTAATCTCAATCAGACACATCTACCCAATCCACAGTCTTGTCTCTTATATCTTGAGCACCATTTCTATCACAGCCTAAGACAGACCTTTCCTACCCCTTCATTAGGCTCCTTTCATGTATTTATCTATCTCCCTTTAAGAGGGAGCTAAATATATGATAAATATCCTTCTTTTCAGCACGTACTAACCACTGTCAAAGTGTTGCACTGCTGAGTGAGGAGTCCTCCATCATTTATAGGTCTCTCTAGTGCTACACTTCATGGCCTAATTTCCCTTCATATCCCAGCTTCTGTGTGGCAAATAGATTAATATAGTCATAACAGACAGTGCCCAGTCAGTCACAGAGTAGAAAACCAGAGTTTAAGTGAGAGAAAACACGACTCCCCCCCCCCGCCCACATCTGTGGTCCTGCACTTAAGAATCCAGAATACTGAATTAAAGAAATTATGCAAGTTCACAGCATTTTTTGAAAACTTTGCACATGACATACAACAAGCCACTAGTCCAAGAAAGAACCACACCTGGAATATTAACAGCTCTTATCCAATTCCCTCTGAACAGCTCACAAGTACCTGGAACTTAAAACTGACTGAAAAAGAGATTAAGTGCACATTGTTTAACACATCTTCTCAAATATAGCCTTTCTTACCTCCTAGTGAACTAGTAGTCGTGGGTATAGTTGCTACTGCTGCTGCCACTGCTGAAGACTGAGATGCACCAGTGCTTGGTGGTTGAGGGGGGTCAGCCACAGCCTGATTATCTCCCGGAATACCCTAAAGACACAGCTCACATCATTACCCACAAAATGCAAACAGATACGCTTCAACTGCATGCAGTATTTGGGTTTCAGAATGAAGGAGAAAAAAAAACCTTAATGCTTTCACTGTAAATACAAGGCAAGATCCTGTCAGTTATGCATTTATAACTGACAGAGAACACTATGAAGAGATTAATTTTCTTTTTCAGCAGGTTTCTATAAAAAGGCAGTAAAGCATGCCCTGCATCAAACTAAAACACACTTTGCCAAATAAAAAATACTTGCTTTGAATCCTGTTCAGAGATACTTGATATGAGTGAAAAAGTTAGACTAAATATACTGTTACACTATGTTATGCTGCTGTCCAAAAGCAACATGACACCAACAAATTGCAATACCAAATGCTAACTAAGATTAACAATTCCATGCAACTGGCAAGGAACTGAGAAGAGATACAAGAATACAGCTCTTGGGACCTCTTTCCTCAATGAAAAGCTGTCATTTACTGTATCTGAAAGGTGAGAAGGTCTATATGTCACCCAGCTTTAGCAGTTTAAAAAAAAAGTTAACTTGTCATTTATTTATTTTCTATGTGCAAGCAACTTTATATAGGAACTGACTGCTCAGAGGGCTGAAATGGACAAAGCTAAAATACAATATTATAATAAACTAGAATGTAGGTTATAGAACCATGATACCTCACTACTATTCTCCTGCATGGAAATCCTTCAAGCTTCCTACCCTAACCCTGCCTTCCCCACTGTCACTGAACTCCTGTACTATGTCTGTCCCTTCAATCTACCTTTTCTGAAGCCTGGAAACTTATTCATGGGAGAGACACAAAGAATATTACAAGAAACCCTGCTGGAACAGTCCAGAGAAGTTACCTAAATGAGGGTCAGCCTTGTGTTGGGGAACCACAAAATGTAAGGAACTGGGTAGGTGGAAATATTCCAGAACTACAGGGAAACCAGACAATGAAAAGGTTTGTCAAGCCTACCATAAAAATCACTGGTAGGTGATGTAGATTAAAAGCCTACTGTAACAGATCTTCACATGGTATGTTCATCATTACACCTGAACAAAAAGGACAAATATACAGCTAATATAGAGGGCACATTTAGAAAGGGAGAACTGGACAGTGCTCCAAGCAAAGCCTTACCTATTTATTAAAAAGCACATCAAGGTACAAATCACCTGATCATCAAGTGCATATTTAAGCCACTCAGGGGAATAAATGCAAGATTCCCCTGTCACATACTTCATTGCCTTCACATGGCTCAGTAAGCTTGCTACACATCCCTCCCTCCACTGAGTGGAAGGAAGATTCCATTCATGGTATAATTCTGAGGTAACTCTCCCTTATCAGTAGCTTACAGAGCACTGATTAAATACCTTTTCCATCAAATCAGTCATTTCTGGCAATCCAAGTATAACGTAACAACTTGGGTTATTCTTATGAAATTACTAGCTGATTTCACTTATTCACAGGCATACATCATGACGGCAATCTGTGTCCAGATCAAACAACTTGTGCTTGTTTAAACTGTTAAGTTTGCTCTTGAATGGAAGGACTGTGTAAACTAGTTCAAACAAATTTACTTAGAAATTATTTGTCATCTTGAACACCATCTTAACTCTTGAACACTAGCTTGAAGTATCACTCTCCAAATGACAGAAACTGTGTGCAGTTGTAATCAGACAATGCCAGTGAGGCGTATGGACCTTGTTCACACAGCTACACAACAGAATAAAGCATGGTATTAAACCACAAGCCACTCTGAATGCAAACACTGCTTGGACAGCAAAAAAGGCCACTGTTGCATTATGGTGGATGGAACAATTGTTTACTGTTTAACTGAGCAGTACAGTGGTTTTTAGCTGACAGTGCTCTCTGCGGGGCAATAATCACATCAGGTCCAGCCTCTGCACAGAATAAAGAACAAAATAGTT
Source organism: Hylia prasina (assembly GCA_013397195.1). NCBI lineage: Eukaryota > Metazoa > Chordata > Aves > Passeriformes > Sylviidae > Hylia > Hylia prasina. Next base: position 10,271 of record VYXD01010969.1, read on the forward strand.
TCAACTGGGACGTACTTACAATGACCATCTAGTCCCACTGACTGACTAAATCATTGTCCAAATGTCTCTGAAACACTGACAGGCACAGGACATTGACCACCTCTCTAAGAATTATATTCAGTATTTGACTATAAGCACACTAAAGAAATGTTCCCTAAAAATATCCAAACTAAGAGGCTGGTTACTGAAGAGATGACAAAACTCCTTCTTAACTAGAGGTTAGGAAATCCTTGGCTGAAAGAGAGATCTGAATGTAAATACCTCCAAAGATTAATCTGGAGCATAGAAAAATATCGTCTTTTGCAACTCCTTCTACAACCACAGGTCACAGTCACAGGATTACATCTATAATCCTCAACGATCAAGCCATGAAAACTGAAGAGCTTGACATCTGAACCATGGACAACAAATAGAATCTTCAGGGCTCATCTGAGGAACAGCTGTGCTTTAATTGCAGTTTAAGTCCTTTCCAACACCTTGCCCTTGCTGTACCCAGATTCTTTAAACCTAGACAGTGTTGTTACACTTACAAATCTCAATGTCTTAATCCTAATCTGTAGAGTATATAAAAGATGGTGTTGATGATAGTGTGGAAGCAAGTAATGTACAGAGAGGGTCAAAGAACAGTGTCATCAACAGATCAGATCAATAGTAACTAAAAAGAACCTTGATTTCATGTAGCAGGCAAATAAGGAACATCTTCAGACCCCAGCAGATCCAGAACAGTTATAAAGACCATTTACAGCAAAAGGATTCTTCTAGAAGGACAAAAAAAATTCTGCCATCTAATATGGTCTCCAAGAGCACGACCATTCCTCCCTGCTCCCTTTTCCCGCAACAAAAAGAGGAAGAAAAAAGAAAAGGTATTTCCAGTGAAGGATAACACGAAACATAAAGGGACATCTTACATAACAGAAGGACCTATTTTATACACAGGACCTACTGAAGGACTAGAAATGCTCACAGCAGTAAATGCATTTGGCAGACATGACACATAGCTCCATCACAGGGATATTCTATCCCTGTTCTGGAGTTTCTGAACAGAAATAAGCTAGAGGAGGGAAATGCCAAAAACTGAGTGCACAAGAATTGCACACTGTGTAGGACTGCCACACACACAGCAGGCCCAGCACTTAAGGGAGGCACTGAATTCATGCCGTATTTACAGACTAGATGAACAGTAAACCCAACATTTTTACAACATGAAAAACAAATGTCTGAACTTGCAGACTTATGACAGAGAATTGGGAGCTATTGCATTCACACTTGCTTGGCCTAATGCTAGTTGGGAATTGAACTTCTCACATTCTTGTACTCAAAATATTTATTGTCAGTTTAAAATCTGAAGATTACGAAGTCTTGGGAACATTAATATAAGTGGGAAGCATGCCAGAGACTTGTAGTTGTAACTACTGAAGGAAAATTTCATTAACAAAATAAAGTTTTATAACAGGAGGGTAAAGATGACAGATTTCTTATCAATCAATCAGAAATTCAATCCACATGTATTTTTCAAGGATTAGGTCAAGATATCTGGTTGCCAGATTTTAATAAAGTTCAGATGTGCTAAAAGGAAAAACCTCATCGGAGAAAAATGGCATGCCAGAGTGAAAATTAAATGTATTGGAAATACTGATTAAGCAACAAAATCAGACAGATTCTATGGTGGTTACAATTCACCTGTCAAATTAAGGTATACAACAAGAAATAGTCCAAAAAGCCCCTAAAACAACTTACAGGGTTTTCATTAAAGTGAAATCACTCCTCTACATCCCCTCATGCCAATAAAGTTTGTTTAACCTTTAAAGCTTTATTTATCAAATAAAAATTGTTTCTTCTCCAAAACACTACCAAAATGAAAACATCAGTTAAATTAAGCACAATTAAAAAAAAAAAAACCTCTCTCAGACTTTTCTGTTTGGAAAAGTATATTAAGAACACTGCATTATTAGCAAAAACAGTGAACTGGAACCTAAGGAATGGTGATGATAACAGACACAAAAGTACAACTAACCAACTAATGCTGTCACTAAGAGATGACACGAAATGACTGAGGCAACCATTGGCAGTTAAAGCTATCACTGTAACTGGACATACTTTACAGACATATCTATATCAATCAACAAAAAATGAAAGCAAAGAAGTGGTACATGTGGTTAGGGATTACTTCAGTGTTTTCTAGAACATACCATGTGTGTCAAAATTTTGATCTCATCTTTGCAGATGGCAAACTCTCAGAGACTGAGTAATGTTCAAAGTAACACCAAAATCAAAGTGAAAGGTACTACATGGAAAACAAAAACTCAAAAACAAGGTGCAGGAAAGGTAAGTGCTCACCATCAGAAGGTATTCCACTGCTCTGTCAGGATTGTTGAAGCTGGCCCTCAGTGCTGCAATCACCTGCTCCCGCTCGTAGCCCATGGACATGATCTCTGTCACCATGTTCTCATAGGACTGCCCAGTCACTAGAAGTGACAGCAGCACCATTTTAAAGGAATGGGATGAAAATAATCACACACACACACACAAAAAAAGTTTCAATGGATAAGTGTAATTTCTACCTGAATTTCAGTTGTTCATTGAAAAGAGTACTTCATATTAAACATGCCATGGTTCTGTGGCTTTAATTCCAAATATATTCAGTGGTTTCATTACGAATTTGATTGGAAATAGTGGAGGGTAATGAAGAAAATGTAAACTTCTACCAACAAAAGCAGTACTTGTGATACTTCTGTACTTGTAATTGAAATAATGTTCTCTCTTCAATGTTTTCACTTAAGGTCAAGGGTATTATCACAGCTAATATTCAATTCCTGATGTAATCAAGAGAAGTCTCCTGCAGCCTACACTTGGAAATGTATTAATTTGAAATCTGCCTGTTAAACTATTAGCCATTGAGGATTTTCCAAATAAAGACTTTCTACTGTTGTTGGATAGATGACAATTAGTGATGACCATTATATTCCTATATATTGCTACGTGCTGGTGATAATGCTCAAAGTAATTTAACTTAATGTAGACCAACTCAAATCATACAGAAGACTTAAAAGTTGTATCTAGGAAAGTCTGTTAAGACTTCAGTGTGGATTCAGGAAACCAAGTTATCTCACTCAATTTAACATTTGACTAGATATTCATCACATTAATTCCTCCACCCCTTACAGCAAAAATAGATGAAAACTGTCCCACACCTGCAGCAATCAAGACCAAAGGTACACGCATAAATGGAGCAATTTAAGGGCAACTGTTCACTACACTAATGTCACTGCAAGGAAGATTATTATCGCTTTTCATAATCCATTTAATTTCCCTGCCTCAAAAGCAGACAGCAAGTATAACAATCAAAAAAAGCTAACTATTCTATTATACATTGTAATTGGGCAAATCTTCAAGGTTATCTTCCTGGGGGGGAAATACAAACACAGGCATTAAAATACCATCTCCTTCCTTTGACAAAGGTATTCCTGATCTCAGTGAAATCCTACTACTGACTGACTCTTAACTAGCAAGTTAGTGACAGGAAAATTAAATAATTAACAGTCATCATAAAAAACAACTGATTAGTAATAATATCTTAAAAAAAAGGAGGAAACAGATACAAGAGCTACTCTGTTAAGGCAAGTAAGTCCTAATTAAAAGAACCAAAGAAAATGTGATTTTTTATTCCCTTAGGGAGAAGGTGTTTAACTCAAGCCAACATTAATATAACCCCACTGCCTGTTTCTTAACATGTGCTTCTAAATAATCAGTGGGTGTATGACTTAGGGCAATATACTTAAGAACAAACAATAAAACAGCCAAGGGTACTTGTGCATTATCCATAAATAAAGGATTTAAAAGCCTTGACTAATCTGAGTATTTATTATTTGGGCTTCAAAGTAATAGTGCCAACTTGAGTTTAAGGAATGGTAAGTTCTTCATGTCTTCATACAGAACTACAAGATCATTCATTTCACATCTACATGCATTTTTTTCAGACATGAAATAAAAATAAATCACCTAAACTTTGCTCTAAAGATACATACTTCTGTACATATCTTCAGGGAAGCAAAACAGTCAAGCCAATAATTGTCCCAACACAATGATTTTGCTACTGCTCACATTCTTCCTTACACAGCCCTAGTTTATCCTTACAACTCCTAAGAAACTAATCAAACAGACAGAACACCTGTTGATGTTATTAGTTGCTACTTGAACACTTCTGTATTGCTTTTTCAATATAAGCAAGGTGGAGACTAGAACAGCATGAGAGGTTTGATACAGGAAGAAGATGCAAAAAGGCTGGCTAGCTCCACACAGGCTGCTGCCTAAGGCATAATTAAAAGCCAAAGAAGGAAAACAGAATTACTGAAAATGTAGGTGCATGTACTCCATACAGCCCACTTCACAAGTTCACAAGAGTGAGATCATGAATAATAATTCAGAAGCTACACAACAGCAATGTCATGATACATAGTCAAGGCCTATCTATCCCTAGTGCTACTGGAAATTTTTGAGGTCAATGCTGAATTGATTCTGTTCTTTGCTTTTGTCTTTCAAATAACATTTTAAAGCTGGATTACCTCTCAAATCCAGTTCATCGAACACCCCACTATAATTGTCGTCCTACACCCTAAAGAAATCTTAGGCTGCCCCTGTGAAAGATGTGGTTGCACAAGGATTGCAAGACATGCAGATCTTCACATAGCACACAAAGGCACATCACGTTTCAGCACTTAACTGAAAACAATAGTTTTCAGTTTCAAACATAGAAACCAACCTCTGTTTTTAAAGCAAAGTCAATTAAGTTCAAACAATGTAATTGACAAGCCACAGTTAGAATACGTATAAGATTCAACTTAGGATGTGAAAACATAATCTATCAATTTGTGCAAGCAAATTCCCTTCAGAACATTTTTAAAGAAAAATCACAGAGTTCATGCCTATTGCCCTTGAAATTTTTTTGGCTGACAACATTTACAGTATGCTTACCCAGAAAATCACACTCAATACCTCTTATTTCCAAACATGTTAGGGACACATGTGTTTACTCCATCAGACACCAATCAAAAAATCTCCTTATAAAATGGATTGTCAGGTGATGCTCTTGAGATAGTTTGAGTTTTTTCCCCAGTTTTGAAGAGATTTGAATCAAGACCACCAGCTTCATTTAACTTGCTGATCAACACTGTTAACACGAGTGTTGGTGATGTCATTATCTTGGCCACTAAGATGTTATGAATGATTAAGAAAGCATCTTTGGTAGCAGCAATCACTTCAGCCAGTTTAGTTCTTTTACATTTTTGTCTCCTGCTATCAGTATCTATCAGCTATTTTGGATCATACAATTTAAAACAATGTTACACCTAAGATCTAAGCTGCAGCTGGACAGACTAAACGTAGTAGCTACCACTAACTCATGTAAAATGTTACTGCTGCTTCTAAATCACCCTGGGCTGCTTAATCACAGCACCTGCCTCCAACATAATCACATGAAAACAAGTTGAACTCTTTAGTTGGTTTAACGCTTTGTACCAAATTGCAGCTTCATATTTAAAGACAAAAGACAGAATAAAAACCCCATCTCCTCCTTATTTCTGTGCCTGAATTTGTTACACTCCAAAACAACCCAAAAATTTCAGCAGGAGTAAGGAGCTGTGGGTTTGTCTAATGATTTCCTAGCTACCCAAATCAGCATAAATGAAGGGCAGATTCTCCTGTTGTCTTTATTCTGTCTATTGCACTGAGAAACAAAGATCATTCAAACTGTCAAAATAAAAGTAAGTTGACTGTAAATACATGGAAGCATTCATTTCTCAGCCCAGATAGCAGCAGATCTGGTGAATTTATCTAATCTCAATGTGTCAAAAAAGCAAACTACTTTCAAGGCTGAAACAAGTGAATAATAAAAGCAGCCATTTTATCAGGCCTGCACTCAGGGGTGCAAAAGTGAAAAGCACACACATATTTGCATCTAATCTTCTATTCAAGGTACTTCAAAGAGAATAGTTAGAAGAGAAAATAAAGCAAATGGGGAAAAAATCAGGAGTGCAAGGATCTTCCTTTTACACAATAAAAATATATAAAGGGAAATATTCTTCAGTAAAGTAGTTCTTGAAACTGGTTCCAAGATATCAAGTTCAGGTCTTAGAGAAGAGCACTTTGATTATAACTTTAACAACGACAGATACAGAAGGAAATGTCAACATCTGCTAATCTGTCATGTTTCTGCTGCACCAAAATAATGTTTACATTAAAAAAACTCACCACTTACCAAGTGCACTTATAGCATCCTCAAAAAGATTTGATCGAGATGTATCACCTGTTGTACTGTAAGATGAAGACAAGTGCAATGGTAATTACAAAACTTTGGAAAACTTCCTGTTTTTCAAAAAAAAAAAAAAAGGAAAAAAAAAAAAAAAGCAGCAGCAGCAGCTGTAACTCTAATAGCCCCATTGTTTCTAAAAAACCAACAAAGCTTTCCAAAGAGCTCCCTTTTGGTACTAGAGTGAGAATAGATTTTACAAACTTACAATGCTAGCATTTTTAACACAAGACCAACCTTCCCCTGCTACCCCCCAGAAGTTTGGCTCTTGCCCATCTGCTCAGGGATTAGCCATCTGCTTGCTTGAATGCTTTAAAGGGTGGGAGAACAAGGTGGATTTTAAAAAGCACACAGCAGTCTCACTAACTGCTTCCCCACAGTCACTAGTCTGACCTCAATGAAGACCCAAGGAGGTCGGTGGCAAGCATTTATTAAAATCTCAGTATACCACTTTCCCAGGAATATAAACTGCTAACATTTGCAATTACTCCATCTCAACTTATCAAAGTTGTTAAATTACAGGATTAAAGGCTCACCTCCATGAACAGCAAGGAACACAGAGGCAACACTAGGCAGAGAAATACCAGTTTTAATCAGCCACAGCCAAGGGTGCCCCATTCCCAGGGCTGCAAAATTAAAGCATTAGCCCCTTGGTCTCAGGGTGACATCCAGGGTGGGTCAGTAGAACTCCTTCGAGGGCATTACAGCCTACATGGTGGTGCAACTCACGGGGTGCCAGGAAAAGTGTTGGGGGAAATCCAGAGGAAGAATCAAAGGCAGGGAAAACAAAGCTTAAGGAACCATGCAGAAAAAAGCACAGGTCAAGAGAGCAAGAAGAGAAGAAAAAGGGTCAGTCATACACAAGAAACACTTGCCTGGCCATGCTCTGCACCTCACCACCCATCGATCCACTCTTTTTATTAAGTTCTACTTCTAAAATTTTTCATAAATGTGTGCAGGGTGTGTGTGTCTCTATTTTACACACATGTAAGTATGAAGTGGAATGTGGAATTCCAAGTGTTCACAGGGACAGGGAATTGAGCTGGGGGGGGGATCCAGACACCTGTGGAGCCAGCAAGTGCTGAGACCAGACACTGCGGAAGTCGGAAGGTCAAGGACTGCAGCCAGTTCCTGGGTGAGCCCTGTGTGTGTGTGGTGTGTGCATGTGCAGGCAATTGGGAATATGAGTATCAGGGCCTGGAACAGGGTTGCAGGGCTCAGGCAGTCCCCATGCCCTGGTACCAAAAACTTGCCAGACACTAAGGTACCAGCTATCAAAACAGAAATTCGTATTTTTCATTTGTGTTTTGTACATATTCATTTTGTACTAGTGGGCTTTGCCCTAAATTGCCAGAGAGGAACAGGATGTAGCTGAAGTATCTTGCATGAGTACTGGGATTTTCCCTGCCTGAGCTGACCTAAGCAGCCAGACATGTATTTAGAGTATATACATATTGTGTGTATATTTTGGGAACACATGTTCAGTCTTGATAATGTGATAGACTTGAGGACATGGAGCTGCAGGACCCTCACATTTATCAGGCTACCAGAGTTGGCAATTCCTACCAGCAAGTGAAAGATCATCAGACTGATCTGAATGTTTTCAGAAGACACCACTAAAAATCCAACAAGGCACTTACAGAGATCTCTCTAAGATCTATACAAGAAATAATTTGTTCCAACAAGAATGCTTTACTATTATCTGTCAGTACTTAAGATTTACAATCAAAAAAAGATCAAAGGCAAAGCAGGATGCCAGCTGGCCTGGTCTTGGGTCAATAAATCTTGCCTTAGTAATTCAACTTCTAAAGTAAATCAGAAGCAAATAGTACTCACTGAAATCAAGGCAGGTGATAACCTTAATGTATATGTTAAATTATTTTGTTCCTCCCTGTTAAGTGTTTACACTGAGGCTCCCTTACTGCAGTTTTACAAAATTGCAATCTGTACATGAAAAACATGAAAAACACTATTTCAGTATAAATGATTGATCTTTGAACCTACTGGACAAACTGAGCAGGGGGAAAAAAAAAAAAGAAAAAACCCCACTCGTTACTACTTTTTAACAATTAAGTTAATTTGACTGATAAATGAAACTTCACTTGCATTCCGTTTCTAAGAGATACTAATTTCTCAGAATTGCAAAATTAAATCATCAATTTGTGTATTTAATGAAAGAAATTTGTGATGAGTTTTTTCATGACATTAGGCAATTGAAAGGTTTTGTTTCGTTATCATCAAATCAGTATTTGATGGTGTTTAAAACACAACCGCTTCAAAAATACTGTCTTGTGCACCAGTATTCCCAGAAATAGTACACAAATAATTAAAACCCAGACTATTAAAAATGAAGATTTGATACTATGCAGCACTCCAGGGACCATTAAATTCCAGTTAACAACATTTTAATCCCATTCAGTACATACGCAACTCAAGCAAAAAAAGGCAGCAGCATACAGCAGGGATTAAACCTCTAACTTCCACCTAATTTTCTCAACTGTAGAAAATTGAGGTGCAAAGTTTTCCCAGGTCCCACAGTTACCTTCAGATGGGCCAAGGAACATTCAGAAAAAAAAAACCAACCTTGTTGCTTTAAGGCATAACATGATAAAGAGCAATACCATATGCTACATTTGGGAAGAAAAAGCTCTTTCCAGAAATTAAGGGACTCATACAGCAGTAAAGAATGTATGGTTTGAATCTAACCAACATGATCCAAAGCACAATCAGAGAGTTATGAGCAGGACAGGACACATTTTTTAAGACTTCAAGAGCTTTGTGAGCAGATCCCCACAGGAGAATATCCTCAGTCTGAAAAGAAATTTGCAGGATAGCAACTCTGAAATGCCTAACAGGAGCTCAAGTCTTATGTCATTTAACCCTCCACAGGTTTGTTCCCAAGACCACACTTCCCACAAGAGAAAGCACAAGGAAGAAGAGGTGCTTCTTATGATCAGTAATGTTATACTTGAGTCAGAGACTGAAACTACCGTTAAGAAAGAAGAAACATTATATAGAATAGAGAGAGTGACTGGACTAACACTGTAATGAAAACTTAAAACCAGAAGCAACAGAAATGGGAACCCATTTTTGGAGGCTTATTTATACCTGTCAATTGATGATGGACTAACAGCAGCTGGTGCCTCAGGTGGTTTTTCTTCTGCCTTCTCCTCTTTCACAGCACTCACAGATGCAGGTTCACAAGCCACTGTATCTGGTGCTGGTGGTGGAGGGACGGGAGCTGGCACAGGGGCAGGAACAGGGATTGGTGCAGCAACTGCTGTGGGAGCTGCAGTTGTTGAGCCAACAATGGAAGTGGCATTTGATGGCTGACTTGCTCCAGTTGCTGCTTTGGGCTACAGGAGGACAACATAGTTCAGGCACAGCACAAAGCTCATAAATCCATAGCTCTCTAGAGGCAACCCACTAAGTTCGGTTAAGTACTTGTGTTTGGTATTGCTGCCCCAACATCAAGCACAACATTAAAACATTGCAAGATATTAAATCTCCAATGCCCTTCACTGTGTTCAAACAAGCAACTGAGAGCGTCACCGAAGTACTTACACACCTGAGTGCTCACACTCTGAGGATAAAGTAAAATGCAAAGATCTAAATATGAACAGACCACAATATTCTAAATATGAAAACAATCCTGTGTTTTACAAAAACACATTTTCCAGAAGAAACCAAGCAAGCTGCAAAAAACATCTGCAGAACAAGCATAAGCTTTTCTCACCACTCAGATCTGGAAAAAAGTGATTAAGACAGAAATCACATTTCACTATGAATGCTGTTTGGTGGAAAACAAGATGGAAAAAAAATTAAACTTCACCTACAACATGTTTTAGTTATGCAATCTTTGCATTCAAAGCACTAGAATAACATCTCAAATACTTCAGTTGTGAAGTAAGCACCAAGGACACAGCAGAATGAAGGACAACCAAATTTACAGCAGAATATTTAGAGCAAATAATACTTGTATGCAATTGTGAAATAATCTTCACATCTCTAATGGAAACTTGAATTTTTCTTGGATGCAGTATTAATCCCATTATACAGAAACAGCCCCAGGGGCTGACAACGCTAACTCCAATCTTTGTCTTTCCAAGAGAAATAGCTGAACTTTAACAAAACTACTTATTCAAGGTGCACCACTTTCAGACATTGCCTGCTTGAAGAAAAAAACATTTATTTCCTCCTTTTGTCTGCAAGGAGAGGTAAGGTTAAGAATGAATAGCTTCCAACATGACAGGCACAGTAAACAACATTTTAATAAACACTCAAATAAAAACACTGACACAGTTGGAATGCAAGGGGAGCTATTTTCTGCTGGATTCCTAAACCCTTAATGCAACAACATCTGAGCACCAGACAAACTCAGCAGCCTGTGCCTACATGACTAGGCATGTTTTATCCACAACAGAATCAGGAAAGGGCAATTGAGATCCAAGATTAGCAAAAAGATTGTATGACTGAAGAAATGCTGAAACTACAGGTCCTTTATTATCAGAATATACCAAATATAGCAGTTCTTAATGGAGATCTGCATTTAGAATCATAGAATTGTTGAGGAGACCTCTAAAATGGTTGAAACTAACCCAGCATTGCCACACTCACCACTAAACAGTGTCCCTAAGTGCCACAGCCACACATTTCTTGAACACTTCCAGCAGTGGCAATTGGACAGTGTATCTGGAGTCCTTCTGCTATCAACAAAATGAAAAACTGGACCCTGACATCTCATCTGCACATGTTTTCTTGCACTGATAAATACCTCTGTGGCAAACCACAGACTAGAAAGCTGTTCATTCAGAAAGACAGCAACAACAGTTATCTTTTACAAGCCCACATGTTTAATTATGTTTATTACTACCAGATAGAAATAAAGGGCAACAGAATATATGTTTTCTTTGTCAGAGGAGGAACTCTAGCTTCAAAATTAATTTCATATTCCAAAACATAGATGAAGCCAATTTTATTCAGGTTGCAATGGTCTGGAATGCCTGAAAAAATCAGTGGCTTGATTCCTGGAAGCAGCCTGACGACTGGTTCAAAGAAGAAATACTTCAAACCCGTGTCACAGTCATTCCCTATTATAAATTGCACTTGCAGTCTTTCAAAACCCACAGGTTTGTTTACTGCCAGATTTATCCTGTCTCTACTGGTTTACGCTGTTGAGTTTGACTGAAGAAAAAGCCATGACCTATGAAAAGCAACATGGCAAGGCTGAGAGTTCCATACAGATGATCTAACAATAAACTACCTACGTTACCTTCTTCCAATTAATAATAAAGCGAAAAAACAACAGAGAGACAAGAAAGAATAAACAGTAAAATCAGCCTTAAGTAATTTTTTTCTTTGATATAAACATTCAGCACAGAGCAGCAGCAAAAATCAGCCTAGGCAAACCAAGACTGTGAAGCAATATGTTTTATCTATTCAAACAAGCTTTTTACTGTTGACCTGAACTTGCATGCGATGAAATTCCACTTGTTTTAAGGATTGGCATATACAATCAGTCATCACAAGAAAAAATAGAATTAAATTAATGAAGCTTCCCATTCAAAAGAAACGATTACTCACTTTTGTCACCATAACCACCACAAAGTTCTTCTCATCTATCTTGTATTCTTTAAGAGCAGTTTCATCATTAAGGATTTTACCTGGGAAATTAAACAAGAAGTTTGGTCATTAAGCTTTGGCAGTAGAGCTACCATTTTCTTTGTGTGATGTACAGAATAGTGGATACCTTGAAGGCTGCTGCCCTAAGTGCTGATGATGCTTTTAAACCATTTAAAATAAAAGCATTAAATCTGGAAAGATTCACAGGATCCTTAACAAAGATACATGTAATACAGAGGAAAGGCATCAACACATCAAAAGCTTAACTAAGTAACTTATGTTTGCTTACACAATAAGGGAAATTCCTTTCTATCTTCCATTTGTTCTTCGGGTAAGAGTATTACTTGCAATATCAAGTGTGTGACCTTGCAACTTTAACAATTTGCAAGGCTAAAACATTAGAAAAAGCTAGAACCATTCCACAACTTGCCACCTTGACAGAAGGATGAAAAAGCTATCATGCAAACCCAGAAACATTTGTTATACTACCACTTTTGATGTTTCATAAGCAGAGATGGTACTGTGACAAAATAGACTTGCATCAATTCTACAAGAACTTAGGAACACAGTAAACCACATACGTTTTGCCTTTTCTTAGAACAAGCTGACTTAGAGATAGCACCACAAATCAGAAAATCAAGTCTGTATTTCAGTGAGTATTATAGTACTGATTTCTACTAGAGAATTTCCAGGGAATATTTTACAATTTAAATTGACTAATTTTCTGAAGATGGGCCACAGACTGCTTCCATTTCACAACCCTCTCTAGTGGACTCCAACTAGAAGGACACATCCTTATCCTGATGATTGAAAGAAAAATCAAGCAACACATACACTTTATGGCACTCAGAACACACAAGACTGGTTACACCAGTCTTGCAGGTCAAACATTCAAGGAAGTATTACATGCAGTGCAGTAATTGCATGCTAATACCTGTAGCATCTGACTCAGAATATACATGGGTCTACTTACAATTTTTATAGGCACTCTGGGGAAGGCTTTAATGAATGTGCATGTAATATAATATATATACCTTATGCAAGTATATACACAGACATCCTGTCTTCCCAGAACACACCACTCAGGGTTTTTAGACCTCACCCTAATACAGATGTCAAAGCAATGGATCTGCTTCTCTAATCAAAGTCAGCTGGGGGGTATCACTTTGCTTTACCAAACCATGAAAATTCGACATCTCATTTTAATAAAAGTAAAAACATCATCGATATACCCTCATATCTCTTGTCCAAGAAAAAGATAAAAAAGAGAATCCATCTTTGGATAGTATTATATTCTTAATCTTATTTACTATATTTCCTACTGCTTGTGAGGATTATTCAATACTGCAGATACATTCTGGCTTCAGAAAACATTCAAGTCATGTCACAGAATCTTATGCAATCTTTGATTTTTGCTATCACAGAAACACAATTTTAAGAGTGCCATGCAGTTACACACATTGCACAAAGCCTTCTGCCTGGTTCACATTTCTTGGTTATGCATGAGACTTCCACCTTCATGTTCTTGACATGCAGCACCCCCACCAAAGTACCAGGAACATAAAACTGGCTATGAGATGCAGTCCAGAGGAGCTGTACAAACACAGAGAGTCATAACTTCTCTCCCATTAACATCTCTCCACTGTTAACAGTGGTTTTAGCTTATTACAAGTGAAAAAGACAATATTTGTTACAAAGTAGTACATGACAAAAATGAGAAGTACACAAACGTTTCTTTCAAGCTCAGTTTTAGAAGGAAAAAACCACTAGAGGGAGCACTGGAACAGCACCAAAGTTCTGCCATGAAGTGAGAACAAAAAAATGGATTTATGTATTAGAGCCACAATGAACAAGGCAAGTAAAATAAAGCTCAAATAAAGTTAATTTCATGTTTTTAACTGACGCCAGTACATAATACACGTTTCTAGTGACAGAGCTTGAAAGTATTTAAAGTACCTTGGAACAGCAAGGATTTGGTGGTGGGCTTCCTTTGTTAATCAAAAAGAAAAAAGCTGGTTTTTAATTCTCTGAGGTATATACAGCAATGCTTCAGCTATACACAGCATAAGAATTAAGCCAGAACACCAGCTTTGAACTGCTTAAATCCTGAATTCTTGTAACAAAAGCTCTCTCTTCTTCACCCAGCATACCCCCAAGACATCATATTACAAGAGCAAAGATGACAGACACACATGCACTAAAACATAAAAAATTCTAATTCAAAATTAAGAGTTCCCTTTGACCTTGAGTTTGGTTTTGTGTTTGTGGGGGTTCCTATCCTGTCTGTACTTCAGTTCTTAGAATTCTTAGAAGACTTAACATTCACATCCAAGTCAAACAACAACATAAAATAAGGCAGGTTTAGATAAGTTATCTTCAGAATATCCATTACCTGCATAAATTAGTTTCTGGCCAGCTACTGGAAAGGCATCTTTCCCCCTTTCTGATTCAATCTTCTCTTTCAGTGCCTTCACCTAAAGCAGAAAAACAGTCTTAATGAAAATAAAGTTCACAGTACAAACCTAATTAAGTATACTTTTAAATACCATAGAGCAGTTTCAATCATGCCTTGATTATATCGTTTGTCAGTCTTCTGAATATGTCACTGTAACCATTTTGCAGAGCACCATGTCCCTTTTCCAAATAGCCTCCTGTGCTGAATCAAATCAGGTAATTAATTTTTCCATGAGAAATTATTAGTATGAGTGTACAGCACAGTGAAAAAGTAAATGAGGAAATTTGAGGAACAAAAATGATTTCATCTCTTGACTCATTTGCCCTGTTCTTTCCCCGAATGCAGAGGGTACACCAGCTAAAAACAGAGCTGAAGGTTTCCATCATCATAACCACTTTTCAGGGAATGCCTGGGTTTGTTTTGGTAAGATCACTGTGACATTCAACCTTGAAGTCCCCATATGCAAAGACTTGAGCAAAATGTTCAGATGCTCTTCTTACATAAATTGTTTCCAACTCCTCCCCCTCCACCACCATTTCTGGAGCTTCACACAGCAATTCTAAGCCTACACATTTCCTTGCTTGCATGGACCACTGATGCATCATCCAGTTTCACAGCACCAATAGCTCAAGTGGCACTGCTAGTTGTCATAGATAAGAATGCTCTCAATTCTCCAGAAAGACTCCATAATGCTGCCCTGAGGAGGTAAAGCAAACTCCTGTAAAAGCATTCCTCTACTGACACATCTGCAGTCATGTTTTAAGACAAACTGCCTGCACACACAATCAGTTCTTATTTTCTTGCAGACACTTCCAATGTACACAAAACAAAGACAACCAGTCTGTTATGAGCTTATTACTACAAGCTAACACCACCTTCTAAATGTTTTGGGGTTTTTTCTGAATATTCAAAAAACCTTTTTCATAAAACTCTGCAAAGATACAGAATGCAACATATTGCTTCCTTCTATGGAACTAAAAGAGGGAGACAGCTCTTTTCCCCCAGATGAAGAAAGGATGCTCTTGGTATTTTTTATCATACGTGCCATCCCAGCATCTGCCAAATGCTTTGGAATTAGTCTCCAACCAGGCAGTTGCTTTCTCACAGCAAAAGTAAGAGCAGCTCACTACCACACCTAAGTCCTGGACACAGTCAAATTTAACAGTAATTTGCTGAAAACATCATCATTCTCACACACTTATTGTACAACAATCTGTCCTATCCTTGGATTTACACTTATTTATATTTTCTTGAAAATTAGAAATATAACTTGTTAATTCTTCCCCAATTTTAAGAATGGGAATCACTCATGTTGCTACTGAACAATCTCCTTCACCATAGAGCAAGGATTTTTTTTCCTAAACTTTAATAATAATACTGTCTAATACTTCACACAGCTTCAGTTAAAGTATTACATGCACTAGGGCAAATTAATCTCTTGAACCATGTTAAAAGCCTGTTATGTTTCCAAATGTCTATTTTTTAACTCTCTCCTTATGTATTCTTATACTTATGCACTTGTACCAATCACTCAAAAATAATGACTAGAGGCTACTTCTTTTATGCACAGTTACCATGTTTATAATAGATTTATAACAAATATTCTAATGTGACTAACATGTATAATCTATTTTGAGAGAGAAAATTAAACTTTGTTTCAAGCCCACTGCATCAATCAAGGTACCAGCTTCAAATGACTACTTTGTCTTCTTCATTTTCTATTGTTTTATTCCAGACAACAGTCTTTTTCCCACAAGGAACAAAACTAAGATGAGTTCTCTCAAACATAAGTGTTTGAATAGCTAGAAGTCTAGATCAGGACACACTGAACACATATGCTGATTTACTACACAACAATTGGATTTATGAAAAGGAGTTCAGATACTGACTGTAGGAGGATACAGTGATTCATTTGCCTTTGCTGACCACCTGTGCGTAGCATTTCCCCTTATGATTATTGTGCTGTGATTGATGTACTGCAAGTAACCTGAGGCACTTCCAAACCTCCCAAATGTTTTTCTTCCAAAACCTCCCAAAATGTTCCCCCTTCCATAAGCCTGCAACAAACATGACTATGCTTTCATCCCTTTGGCAGGTGGCATTCATCTCCAGACATAGGCAAGCTTCCATGTACACCAAGGGGCCAAGGGAAGTGAGAAAAAAACCCATTTTCTGGGAATCTTTTCCAGTGCTTCACCATTCTCCCTGTACCAAATCCCTTTCTTACATCTACTCTTAACAAGCCTGCTAAAAAGTCTATCGCCATCTTTCTTGTAAGCCCCCATTTGGCACTGGAAGGTTCTCCAAGGTCTCCCCAGAGCCCTCCCTTTTCCAAACTGAACAACCCCATCTCTCTCAGCTTGTCTCCATAGGAGAGGTGCCCCACCCTCTGAAGATCTGCATGGACTCATCTGGACCAGTTCCAACAAATTCACATCTTTCATGTGCTGAGGATCACCAAGAACATGCAGACCCATGTTCCACAGGATTACACCTAGGAAAACTAACTCAGCAGACATAGGCAGTTTCAGCCTTGTGCTTCAGCTATACACATATATTGTCCCCTTCCACAATCCAAAATCCCTCCCTGCATATTACTACTGACATAATTTTTATTATTGTGGTGGTCTAGGTCAGGACAGACTAAAGACATATACTAATTACTATGCAGCACCTGTATTAATGTGAAGGAGTTTGGTATTTGTTGCCTCAGTGAAGTAGTTATCAATGCAAATAATGCCATGAGGTTACAGAACCATGGTGGGTCTGAACATAAAAACAAACTAGAGGTTGGCTCCTAAAGAACAGAGACAATCTTTGGCTAAAGCTTGCCAACGCAGGAACTATCATTAACTTCTTAATTCTTGAAAAGACTGGAAATCCAGAGGAAAAAAGGCCATTACAGTTTTCAATGCTGGTCTTTATTCTCTGCCTGTATTCCTGCCACATACATCAATCAGTTTAAGAACAGGTTACATCCTAACTTGGAACACAAATTACTTCAGTTCTCCAGCTGACAGCTTACAAAAATCTAAAAGAAATTGAAGCTTAACATAACTGAGCCAATTTACAGTATTTTGCTATCTATGCCCAGGGAGACTGCCATTTGCAAAGAGAAAGATCAATTACATAGGTCTCTCATTTAAATGGACATTCATCCTACTGTGAACTTTTGCCATCTCAAGATACCCACTATGTCATGGTGGCTGACAGTTAACACACCATGGACTCCGAATTGCAAATTAAAAATTCTGTAATGTCATTCAAGTTGCTCCTTTAAAACTGAAAATACACCAAATAGTTGAGTAATTTCCAGATTACGTTCAAGAACATTTCAGAGCACTGCTTAACTACTTTATAAAGAACAGTGATTTAGATAAGGGAATCCGTCATATCTCAAATGAATACAATGAACTGATAGCACCATACCTATTTAAAGGAACAAACAAAAGGACTTAAACCAACTCATAACTACTAGAGCTTGAACCTGCAAGAAAATGCAGTCAGCTGCAGACTCCATAATTCTCCTATTAGAGACATAAGTTCAAGAAACACTCAGGCTAAAATAAAAAACACTTGTCTAGCCTTCTGGCTTTCATCACTGCCTAGCCTATGAGGCCAGAAACACATCACTTGCAGAGGATACAATACTAATTCTCAGAACAAAAAAAAGAATAGATAAGATCAGATACATCAATTTTAGCAGTAACATTCCAGTGGCACAGAATTTCCTCTTGTAGCTCTAACTGGAGTGACTGAAGGCATAGTGAGAAGTAATTGTGCCATTAATTCTGCTGAGAGAAGAAAACACATGACAGTACAACAACCTGTACGTCAGACAGTAGTCTGATCCACCTTCATTTAGATTTAAACCACAGATGTTCCACTTTCAAGGAGGAATTTAAAAAACAAAGAGAGAGAGAGAGAGAGAGAGAAGCCCTCTCAATGCTTTTCTGAAAAAGACAGCTGCATATTCCAGCTGCTGGTACAGGGAACTGCTGAAAAAAGCAACATCTTAAACTTTGCCTCTAGCAAACTAGGTTGCTTAGAACCTCCACTTCAGCACCATCATTGGTTATTAAATGAAAATTAATTTTGGGGAAGCACACCCAGCACATTGATCTGTCAAACTGAGAAATCATCCATAGATTATGATTTATTTTTCTCATAAATACAGATCCATAAACCAAACCTTCAGGCCTCCTAGCTTTATTCAACCTGATTAGGGTTCAAAATGTATTTCAGTCCTCACCAAATCCCATTTTTCCTCTGGCCTTAATAAAATTTCACAGGACAATAAACAGAGCCTATACTTTTTGGCAATACCTTTAAGAAAGAGCATCAATTCATCTTCAAACACTTTATCCTGAAGATTCAAAAACAGCACACTTACAAGTAAGATGACTTTCTTCTGCCCCCTATGAATTTAGACATGAAACTCTCCCTACTATTCTACTATTCAGAAAGTGAACGCAATGTCCTCAAGAATATATGCCATGCAATCTTTTTAATTAAGAGCTAGAGCTGACTGACTCTTAACTGAAAAACTGAGGTCTTCCAAAAAAATGCCAGTCATCAACTGCACCCCAGACAGGCATCCAAAAATGGGTTTCATGAAATCACCAGTGCTGAGTGTCCCAGCTGTTCCTTGCAGTCACTTTTTGCCAGCTAAGCAAGCAGAGCACGCTGGGTTCCATCCAGGCGAGCACCTCCCATTGATCACATACCCTTCCCCTTCCCCCTCAGACACCAATTTTCGTTTCTTCTACCTTATATAAATGCTAACACAGAAGAGGCAAAAATCATCAGTTTATTCAGAGGCTTGTTTCATAAACCCTAATGAAAAAGTGAACAGTGTACTTTCATTGGTTTTAATGTAAAATTACATAGGCAAGACAAATTGCTGAATTTCTTGAGATGCTGGGAGAAACTGACTACAAAACTGCAAAGGATCTCTTCTGACATCAAGACACAAACCCATCTTCCACACCACAATATTCATCAGGAATCTGATACACCCACAGACACTGTTGTTCGCTGCTTCTGTCATAAGGCTGTTACAAAGTTTACTCCAATATTGGAAGTCTTCCTAGTTTCCAGCCCAAGTTAATTCACAGACTATTAATATTGATTTGTTCTTATGCTGATGTTATAATTCAAGCATGAGTAGCCTTCCCACATCCCCTGGTGTTTGCCAGTGTAAAACATTTACATAATTTCACCCAAATTTGTGAGCTGAGTTAATTGGTTCTCCTTTAGTTTCCTTTCATGTCAGTCACAGTTTTCCACAGACTCCAGGCACTTCTTTCCAAAGGCAGAAATTCATTGCCTTGGTGGCCAGCACACTTGAAGCAGAATAGCATCACTACTCTCCCTGGATGTTTCAGGATCTATGATCTTCAGGGGGTCACCTTTTAAAGAACGCCATTCCAATTAATCCATGCTGCTCATTTGAGAGCTGTTTATCAAAGTCTGACCCTCAATTAGGCACCCAGGTACTAATGGTAAATTTTGTGTTTGTCAATGTCATCGTGTTTCTGTTGATTTGTATCAAATTTTAATCAAATGAATTAAAGCACGATGGAGAGATGGATCTCAAGAAGAACTCCCAAAGACCCTCACTACCAACCCACCTACTGCTGAATTGCTTCTCTTTGAGAATAAATGCCGCAGTGTGTTTTTTCTTTAATCTACCTTATAATTCTCTACCACTCTTCATCTTTTTCTTTTGTAGGTTAACAGGTTTCTCCCAGACTTTGGGAAAATCTTGTTTAGACAAGGACAAAAGCTTTTACTCCAAAGGGCTTTGCTATTTTCCTTCTCCCTGAGGGAGGGCATCATATTCTGAAAACTTGTTTAGAATTTAGACTTAATATTACTGAGTTTTCTCCTCCCAGTGCTGTTGCAAAACTATTTACCACATGTTATACTGCTATATACTTTGACACTGCTCAAAGTCAGGCGAGGACAATGCACCTGTATAGACAATAAACCTGCTAATGAAGCAACAAACTGACCAGAGCAACGGGTTCTACTACCCTTAATCAAACTCCATGATCAGCAACCAATTAATAAAAAAATATTGTGCCTACTCCTTGAATACACGCAGAGGATAAGAAACTACTAAGCTCATAAGTCAATGCTTTACTGGTAAAAATGCTTTTGGTTCCAGCTACTTCTTCCTACAAATTATAAAAGCAGGTTTTTCTGGCACAAAACTCCATTTACAGTGTTCTCTTGTGTCGTCTTTCTAAACAGGATAGTCATATTTAGTCAGAAGGCAATCATGGTGGTTACATGAACAGATCACTGCCCTACTTCAGGCCTCAAAGGCATAACAGATACAGTAATTGGAAGAACCACAGGAGAGGAAGAGCCTTTTGAATCCAGTCAGGTTTCCGAGCTTACTAAGTGCCTGAAAAAAAACCCAGTTGTACTCAAATAAACAAGGCATCTAGAATTACTCCAGCATTTAAAAACAGACAGGATAAAGCATTTATAAGCTCCTTTATTTACTTGCTGCATTTACTGTTGCTGAAGTTTGCATACAAAAAAAGAAGCATCATTCTCTGAAGAAAAATAGTCTGGCATTTTCAAGGTAAAAATCCAAATTTAGCCCTGACATTTATTTTCTCTGCAATTACCTCTACCCTTCTAATTTCCTCTACAAAATTGAGCTCATCTACACACAAGTGAAATTTAGAAATCTAGTAGCTGTTATGCAATGACTAGAGATCAACAAAAATAATTTCTGATCTCAAAGCTGGCTTCCAGGCCTCCACATACTTCTGCCCTGCATTTCAAAATTGATCCAAGCCCTGCCTGAAAGAGGATACAGTGGGGCCAGTTTTCTGATGCAAGAAGGTGACTTAAAGAACTGCATTCATGCAGCTTTGTATTAACACAGGGACACAAATTTCAACCTAAAGCAGAGCTTTCTGGAATCTGCAGCTTGAAGAAAAGTAGCAAGATGGACAGTTCCCTTGAAGCTACAAAAGCTTGATTTAGGAAGAAAGCTTACATTCTGAGTGGTGACTCTTGCGTGGTCTTGTTGATCTTTCTGTATCTGTGGGCAGACAATTTTTACAAGACGCATATTCCCCACAAACCAATTTATAAGTATAAAAGTGACACTGTTGTTTGAGTGTGAAAACAACTGACAAGCCATTTCAATCAATTCTAAGAAGACACTTAAAAAACCCTTTTCCAATACTGCATGTTGACCAGCCAGTTGGACGGATGCCTATGACACAAAGACACAGAGAAAAACAAAGAGAGGGAGAACCAGAGTTAGTGTGTAGATAACACTGTGTGATCACAAGCATGGCAAGCCCTTCCCTCTCCTTTTCCAGTTCCTTTGGTGCTCCCTGCAGGGCAGGGACAGCCATCCTTACAGGCTCTAGGTAAGCCATGCTGCACATCACCACGTCCTATGAAATAAAGAGAGATTTGTTTCACTGAGTCTGCTCCACCTACAGGAACTGTGACCAAAGACACAAACCTTGGTAGGAGGAAACACTGCCAGCCATGCTCTTCAGTGCTGTAAATTTACAAATCCTTTCTCACACCTGCAGATATCCTTTTCTGTGTTTCAGGAATTCAAAGAAAATATTTTTGAAATGTTTGTGAGTAAACACAGACATTTACACACAAGGACAGCAATGAGACTCCAGACAGTAGCAGGACCATCTGCTCATATTAATCCTTTTTAATTAAAATGTACTCTCCACTTTCACCAACTTTCAAAGGGAACACCTTCCAGCCTGTTGTTATCCATATCAAGGACAGATACCCTTGCTTTCCAGTCATTGCAAAAGAGACCATAAATGGTACCATCCTTAAGCGTATATACAAGCTCTACATTTAACTTCTCAGTATAATGTCTGCCTTGGGAATGGTGACTCAAGCAAGTTTAGATTTTGAGAAATACAGTACATAACACTGCCAAATCATTAAAAGTACAAAGCTAACTTTTCTTTGCTGACAGCTAAACTGGGTATGAACATTCTCAATAAAATAGTTTAAAAATTGTGGGCAGAGCCATAACATTTGAAAAATGGGTAACATGTAAAAATATATTCCAGTATGAATAAAATATTTTTAGTTGTATTAAGTAATTTATGCTATCTTATCTTTTATTTTAATAATTTAAAAAAAAAAAGTCATCCTGTCCGAAGTTCTCCAGAAATTATATTTAAAACACTCACTAGAATTTCAGGAAAATATTCTTAAACATGTGAAAGCCGAGCCTTCTTCAGCCAAGAATCAGAACAACTTCCTTGCTCGAAAATCCTAACTGTATCCAGGACACAGAAAATGACCATCCACCAAAGAAAAGCAGTAGGAAAAGCCCCTACAGAGTTAATTAAACAAATATGAATTACAACAGACCATAACTCCAAAAGGCTACTGTCTTTGAAGAAAGTATGAAAACAATGAAAGACAGAAAAAAAAAAAAAA
>VYXD01010969.1:37085-51833 GCA_013397195.1 Hylia prasina
AGCGGGAGGGGGGCGCGGGCAGACGCGGGGGTGCAAACAGAGAGGGACTGACAGGAAACGGTAAACGGAGCGATTGCGGGGTAAAAGGTCTGTGGGGTCGTCGAGTCCGGCCTGTGGCCGGACAGCACCGTGTCAGCGAGGCCGTGGCACTGAGTGACGCGTCCAGTCGTTGCTTGAACACCTCCGGGGCAATGACTCTGCAGACTCCCTGGGAATCCCATTCTAATGTCCAGTCGCCCTTTCTGTGAAGAAATTTTTCCTAATATCCGACTAAATCTCCGCTGGGGCTGCTTGAGGCCGTTCCCGCTCCTCCTGTCGGGGTTCCCTGGGAGCAGAGCCCGACCCCCCCGGCTCTCCCCTCCTGTCAGGGAGTTGTGCAGAGCCAGAATGTCCCACTGAGCCTGCTTTTCTCCAGGCTGAGCCCCTTTCCCAACTCCTTCAGCTGCTCCTGATGAGATCCAGACCCTTCCCCAGCTCTGTTCCCTTCTCTGGACTTGTTCCAGCCCTTCAATGTCCTTGAAATGAGTGGCACAGACACACCATTTGTAAGTTGTTACACAAGTTTATTAATACACAATTGCCGGTTTATAGCACTTAAGTTTTGCCAGTGCTAGTTTCATAGAATAGAAAAAAAACATTCAGTCCCAACCCCTCTGCCATGGGCAGGGACGTCTCCCACTAAACCAGCTTGCTCAAGCTTGCTTTATCCAACCTGTCCTTGAATAGCACCAGGCTTGGGGCATACACAACCTCCCCAGGTAACCTGTTCCAGTGTCTCACCATCCTCACAGTAAAGACTTTCTTCCCTACATCCAACCTAAATCTACCCTCTTTCAGTTTGTACCTATCCCTCCTTGTCTTATCACTGCAGTTCCCAACAAAGTGTCCCTCTCTGGCTTCCCTGTAGGCTCCTTCAGACACTGGAACCTTCTCTTCTTCAGGGTGAACAGCTCTAACTTTTTCCACTTGATTTCACAGGCAAGATGCTCTGATGAACTTGGTGGCCTCCCCTTGACTTGCTCCAGCAGTTCGATGTCCTTCTCACATTGAGGACCCCAGAACTAGATGCAGCTCTGCAGGCAAGAGACTCACAAGACGAGAAGAGAGGCAGAATTGTCTCCTTTGACCTGCTGCCCACACTGCTTTGGATGCAGCCCAGGATTCATTTGGTTTTCTGGGCTGTGAGTGCATGCTGCTGGCTCATGGTGAGTTTAGTAGTTTGTAGTTTAGTGTTTGCGTAGTTGATGCATACATTTGATGGGTTGTCAACCTGTGTTTGCCCTGGTGCTCCTTAGGTAATATAGGAGGAGAGCTGCTCTAAATAGTTGAGGTAGCTGTGTTGGTAAAAGAGACCCTTTCCCTTTCACCTTGTAACCTCTTCCATCATCAGGTATGGAATCTCCTCGTAGCCTCTTCCATCTGCAGGTGTGGGATCTCCCAGGGCATTTTCTTTGTATAAAGGCTGTCTTTCTGCAAAAGGAGATGCTGATGTCAGGCTGACTTGATTGCAGTTAAACTCCAAATTTCCTAGTATTGTGTAATGGCAGGAGAATTTCTAGCCTGCCACATTGTTAGCTTAACGTTTGTAAGAACCATCTTCTAACTCATTTTTTACAGTAGACTTGGCTTCCTCACCATTTCCTCCTAGTAACACGGCCAGCAGACGGCATTGCTAGGCAGGGAGAAAGCGGGAGACCCCTTTCCCTGCAGAAGTGAGGGAATGGGGACATGCTACACGTACACACAGGGCTGGAGGTGCTAGTGCTGCCAGCATCATGCTCTGACACACAGCTGCCAGACAGCCAGAAAGCTCCTGAAGCTTTCACAATGAAAAAGAAACCACTGACTGTTGCTAGTAGGAATCCAGCATTCTTGACAGCACAGAATAACTTGCTTGCTCTGCGTGCCCGTTAAAAAAAAGAGAGAGAGAGAGAGAGAGAGAGAGAGAGAGAGAGAATATCACTTACTATTTTTTGCTTGGATGGTTACAACTTAAAATATGCTGCTTGTTCACTTTCGCTATTGGCTGACACCAAACCTAAGTCTATACTTTAATAAGATAAAAGGGATTTTTTTTTTAACTTTTCATTCAGCAGTCCAGATATGTAAAGTGTTGAGTTTCACATGCAAACTAAAGTACCTCATGCTGAGAGGTTGTGTCACTTTCACTACTCTTTTCTGCTCACATTATGTTAAACTACTCATTCTGACTTCTGTGTTTGCTGGTTAGTGTGTGCAGTTCTGCCCAGGGCTAAGAGTTCATTTGTGCAGTGGCTGTTTAACTCTGCATGTAAAAGCCCCAGAATAACTGGGGAACAACTGCAGAGGCTGTGAACAGCTAAGGATGAAGTTTTTTTCTGACCATTTATTTGCATTTTGAAATAGAATGAGGAAAAAAAAAAAAGAAGCTGTGATTTTTTTTTTCCATTCTGAGTGGTTCAGGAACTTACAGCAACTCACTGTATGGGGAATATAATAAATAAACAGTTTCTTAGTATTTCCCTTAGCTCAGCCCATTCAGCTCCATAAAATCTGGCAGGGCTTGGCTCTGCAGTTCTTTCTTGCAGTTGAAGAATTGAGGGTTGGAATTTTTCCCCAGAGTACTCTCATCATTTCGTTTCATACTGCTTCTCCTTGACAGCCAGTGCTTGGTGGGGGGTTTTTATTCTGTTTTTGAAGTATTTTGAGTAATTGCCCTGTGTGCAGACTGGAGCATCAGACTGTTAGCTAACTTCATTTACAACAGTTTATATGCTGACTCAGTGAGCATACAAACCTCTCCTGTGCAAAGAGAAAAAAAAACTTGGATTGCTTTGAGAGAGATGTGAAATGATGCCAAAGACTTAGAAAGACGTTTTTGGTGACAAATGCATATGAAGATTACTTTTGGATTCTTGCTTCCAAGTAACTTGATCTCCCTGGTGCACTTACTCCACCTTTGTGCTGCCACAGCTTTGCCCTCCTTAGCTTTTTGGTTGTCCATGATTTCTCAGGAACTGCTCTTTACCTGTATCTGTTCGCAGCTGTGAACACACTCCTGGGTTCAAGGACCCTGATTGTTACAGAAGCTGTTGTAACAATATCATTCTGCACCTGTCTGCCTGTTGTCACCTCAGGTTATGCACATGTCACCTCTCCAGCCACAAAAGAAGTCCCTGTTGCTTGATACTGCAGTTTGTCTACTTATCTTGAGAAAAGTGTCTGTGGTTTTCAGTGGCAAACACTGAGGCAAAGACTCAAGTCAGTGCTCTTGGTAAGTCAGTTCAACCTCTGCCCTAGCATGCAGTAAGGACGCACACCCTCTTTGTTACATGGGTCATCCCACTGTCATAGATACCTGTATGCAATTAAGACTATCCATCATTATTATCATTGCCATTAATTTTTACAAGTCCTACCCAAATTCTAGGACTGATGGCAGATAAAGGATATGAAGGTGACTCTGACCCCAAAGGAATGTTTAGGAAAGCAAGGGGTGAAATGGTGCTTGCAAGAAAGCAGCACATTCTGTTTCAGACCTTTTGAGGTGGGTGCAGACTTTTCAAAAGCAGGAGAGCAGTGACAGAAATAGCCTGAACAAAGCCCTGAAGATGTAGAAAGCAACTTGTTTTGGCTGTGTTGAACTGGGAGGAGGAGGCATGCAGAGGGTGGTACTCCAGGCGGGTCCCTGTAGATCTGGATAACAGAGGTTATAGAAGGAAGAGGCAAGATTTTGAGCTTGTGGTGCTGGTTAGGAAGGGTTGTTACACAGGTAGATGTGTAGAAGAGCTCCAGAAGGGCAGCACAGCCTGGGGGGGGGGCAGGGGCTTGGCATGAAATAGAGCACATGTTGGTAATGGAGAGGTGAGGGAAGTTACCACTGTCACTGACAGGCAGTAGCATGACCTTACCCTTAATGAAGAGCAGCATTTCACACTTACTTCACAGTAAGTGAAATAAGTATCCCTGAAAAATGCTTCAAAACATGCTTTTCCCACTGGCTGTGGACGTGAAATAGAAATGAATTAATGTGAGGTGTGCTAGGCTGTAGTTTATTTGCCATTAGGGTGAGATTTTCCATTCAGTTGTCTGGTCTCTGCTGTTCCACACATCTCCATGCAGATCTCCCACTGGCTTTCTCTGTATCACAAATAAGTTGAGAACACCAGTGAACCTTTTGTGAGGTCTGAGCCAACTGCAAGCACATCTCTGGAGCAGATGAACCTCTGCTTAGATTCCAGTTTGCAGTAACTCATTAATTCACTCTTAATCTTATTCCGCATGCGCTCTGGAGCTTTATTTGCCTCCTGCTGGCAACGTTGTTTCTTTTGGGGGTTTACTTGCCCAGAGAAACTGCTGCCAGGCTTCCTCAATCATCCTCATTTATTGTGCAGGACTAACCCTGAAGCAGGTTCACACTGTCGCGATAGTAAAGAGCTGCTGTGCAGGTTAATCAGCTAATTAAGACAGTGAGGTATTAGGCAGTGACCATGGAGGCAGTGGTTACGTGCTGCAAGGTGGTTCTAACTACTTCAGCCACTACCAGCTGCAGGAAGAGGAGGGTCTGGATCTTGCTCTTTGGATTTATCTGTAATCTCTCATGTCTGCATGCCTCGTGGTCTGGGAAAAAAAGAAAAAAAAAAAAAAAGTCATCTAAAGGAGCTAGATCCTTCAGACATAGAGAAATCTCATTCTGCTGAAGTAGTGATACTGCCTTGGATGAGGGAAATAATTTTCAAATTGCAGTTTCAGCAACACACTGAGAAGCATGGAAACTCCTATTAGAGTTCCCATCAGCCCTTGGACACTTGGGGTGTTAGCACTGAAGTCTGCAGAGAAGAACTTACAGTTCAGTTTTATTGCCACACTGATGGAAAGTTAGTATGAGATGAAAATGAAACCCAGTCTTTATTGATAAAAGGGATTAAAATTTCTTTTATGCAGGGTTCACACTTGAGGTCTTTCATTTTGAGAGCTATTGCTTTTCTGTTGTTAATTTTTTACCCTGATTAACACCCAAGCAGCAGCCAAGGGTACTTGGAATTCACTATAAAATAGCAGCATGGCAAGTGCATTGGACTATCATCTGGACAGGCTTATATATTTATTATGCTAATGATGTGTCTGTAGTAATTGTATTAGGAATATCTAGATAGTTTCCATGAGTAAAATCAGTACCATATATGGGGAAACCCTCAAAAGATTTCTCAGCTGACTCTAATCTGCAAATTTTCCTTAAACATATAATAAATATTCTCATCCAGTTGCAAAACCTTCTCCTTTAATTTATTTCCTCTGTATAGAGATTTAGGAGCAGTAGCTATAGTAAGTACATGAACTTACTAATTTGAAATCATTGTTAATTTATTTTATACCATTTATTAAGGAAGTAAGGGACAAGGGGTGGAGAGAGGAACTCAGTCCAGGGCATGTCTGCAAGGCATACTGCCTCCAGGAGCTATTCCTAGAGCATAGTCAAGGTTCACAACAGCACTGGGCTGGCAGTTGGAATCTAACCCCTTCATGTATCTGTTTGTTTGTTTGTTTGTTTGTTTGTTTATAGACTCCTTTGCTGTCATGTCAGTGTCATTTTGCAACTGCAGGAAAGGAGGTTTGCTAAGAAAGGCCAAATGGGACTTGAAGTTGAGTACCAGGCTGCATAGTGCTCCTTGCCCCAAGCATTTCAGAGAAGAGGTCATCTTCCAGACTTGTAACAGCCATGGCTAGTTACTCTGGAAGCTTATCCCAACAGTGTCAGTGCCTTGAACATACTATTGATTGGCACTAGAATCAAACTTTAAATCTGTGGATGCAGAAATGACTTGTCACCTAGAAGAGGGAGGTATTGAATTTTGTATGCTTCAAGAGAGTTTATCTGGAAATGAAAAAATATTTTTACCCATGAAAATTTCCTTATTTAATCACTGGTTTCTTTGTAGTGCCAGAGAGCTGAAACAGAAGGGAACAAAAAATGCTTGGGAATTGACAAATGCCTCTGCAGACAGTTACCTGATGTCTGTGTCTGTTAGCAGGAAGGGCTACTGTGGCTCTAGAGGGGTTTTACAGTGCTTCAGAGTGCACACTCTTTGCCAACTATTCTAGTATTTAGGCTTTGTTTGAGCTTCTGTCCTGTCTGTGTCCCTGCCTGTCCTGTAATAACAAGGACAAATGGGAGCCGGAAGCTGTTCCTTGTCCTCCTGTGGTTCTGCAGAGCTGCTGTGGAAAGGCTAGACATCTGACTATTCCAAAGCAAGGCCAATAATTGCATGAGCCATTAGAATGGCAAGTACTGCAGCCTGCCAGGGCAGCCCATTGCTATTGACAGTTGTCACAGGGTGAGTCTTCCCAGCTTCAGGAGGGGACTGAGCAGTTGCAGAATGGATTGCTGAGTGCTCTATAAAAAGCTTCTAGAAAAATGATGTCAGGAATCATCAGCAATTAATCTGGAACATCAATTCCAAGAATAATATTTATCTGAAAAACAGTCAGTCAAATCCTACAGGTCTAACTGGACCTACTATGAGTAAATTAGATCAGTTTATTTTTGTATGAGTCATTAATCATATTGCAGTCATCGCTGTGGTTATCTGAAAGCATTTTAATTTAATCAAAATGCAATTAAAACTCATATAAACAGATTTGGCCTAAACTGAACAGCCACACACACAGACCAGTCTTTTCCAGTGTGGTGTGAGGAATTAAACACCAAAAAAGATCTTTCTACAGAGACCTGACTATGGATTTTTGCATTACTACATTTTGAGCATGCACTTTCCAATACTTTGCTTTCTGTACTGACTGCCAGATAAAAGAGAACAATACACTGTGCTCTGAAGCCTTTGTCACAGTGTTCGTAGCTTGTACAGGCCATCTGCTGTGGAGTAATGTAGCTGCTACAGTACATTGCTTTCCTAGCATATGTGTAACCTGACAGCTGGGGAGTGTGAGCCCTCTGGATTCAACAGAAATTCACTTGGATGTGTAGTTACTCTGTCTACATAAAACCTTGTGTAAAACAATACCAACTCCTGGGTCACAGACCACAAAAGCATTGTAGTTGGCACAGATATGGTAGCTTCTACCCCAAATTTTCCTTGGAGGAGAAGAATTGATTCCGGGACGAATTCAGACCCTGATGCCCAGAGCTTTGTCCAGCCAGACTTTGAAAATCTCCAAAGATCCCACAGCCTCCTCTGGTTCTTGCTATAGTGTATAATTATTCTAATTTTTTTCTTCTAACTATATGCTGAACTTTTCTAGTTTTTGCTGATGTCACTGTCTATTGCTGTCCTGCCACAGAGCATGCTTCACTGGGAAGACCCTGGCCCCATCCACTTGATCTCATCCCCACAGGCACAAGGGTGTGCTGTGTGCTGCCGCAAACCATTCTCTGTCCCATGTTGAACCAGCCCCAGCCCCACATACCCTCCTCTTATGGTGATTACTTTAGTCCCACAGTTCTAGTGACCTCTCCTGAGCCCTTTTATTTTTTTTTTTTTTTTAGTTCTGCTTGGGACCCCAAACAGGACACAGTGCCCCAGTGAGGTCTGGTGGGTGGTGAGCAGAGAGGATCACGCCTGCCCACCTCCCTGCACCCTGGATAGGAGAGAAAATGGACGCAAGGCCAATGAGATAGATCCCAAAGTCCTGAGGGTATTGGCTGATTTTGCCAAGCCACTCTCCATCATATTTGAGAAGTCATGGTAGTCAGAGGAAGTTCCCATATACCTGGAAAAAAGGAAGCATCACTTCTATTTTTAAAACCAGGAGAAAGGAAGACACAGGGAGCTACTAGCCAGCGAGCCTCACCTCTCTGCCTGGGGAGATCGTGGACCAGATCCTTACAAAAGCCATATTAGGGCACATGGAAGACCAGGAGGTGTTCTAAGGTATCCTACACAGCTTCACTGTGAGAAAGTTGTCCCTGCCCATCTGGTGGTCCTCCGTGATGGAGTGACTGCAAGGGAAGACTGACCAGTGTCATCCTATCTGGACTTCTGTAAGGCCTTTGGTGAGGCCTGGGTTTGAAGGATGTAGATTCAGTGGATGGATGCAGCCAGAGAGTTGTGGTCAATGGTTCCATGTTCAGCTGGAAGCTGATGATGAGTGGTCTTCCTCAGGGCTGTGTCCTGGGACTGAGGCTCTTCAGTACCTTCATAAATGACATGGACAGGGAGAGCAGGGTGACCCTCAACAGGTTTTCAGGTGACACCAAGCTACAGGTACAGTGACACACCTGAAGGATGGGGCTAGCCAAAGGTGCCTGGACAAGCTCAAGAATGGGGCCCAAAGAACCCAGTGAGGTTCAGCAAGTCCAAGTGCCAGGTGCTGCACCTGGGGACATCCCCAACATGAGATTGGGAGAAGAATTCATTGAAAGCATCCCTGTGGAGAAGGACTTCAGAGTTCTTCTGATGGATATAAAGGTGGACATGAGCCAATGGTGTGGGCTAGCAGCCCAGAGAGCCAGCTGCACCCTAGGCTTCACCAAAAGCAGTGAAGGCAACATGTCAAGGGAAGGCATTTTTCCCCTCTACCCTGTCCTCGTGAGACCCACCTGGAGAGCTGCATCCAGCTCTGGATTCTCCAGCACAAGAAAGATGTGGACCTCTTAGAGCTGGTCCAGTGGAGGCCACAAAGATGCCCAGAAGGCTGGAGCACCTTTGCTAAGGAGAGACAGGCTAAGAGAATTGAGGTTGTTAATCCTGGAGAAGTAAAGAGAAACCTTAGTACACCTTGCAGTACCTAAAGGGGCTACAAGAGATCTGGAGAGAGATTTTTTTACCAAGGGCATGTGGTGATAAAACCAGGAGGAATAGCTTTAAGCTGAAAGAGGGCAGATATTTGGAGCAAAATCTTAACTCAGATGGTAGCAAGGCCCTGACACAGACTTGACCAGAGAAGCTGTGAGTGCCCTGTACCTGGAAGTTCAAGGCCAGGCTATATGGGGCCCAGAGCTACATGATCTACTGGATGGCATCCCTGCTCTTGAGGATGGAGGAGAGGGATGGAACTAGATTATCTTAGAGGTCTCTTCCAACCCAAACCTTTCCAAGATTCTATGAAAATGTCCTTGTGGGAGGAATCAGTGGAGCCCAGAGGGCTGGCCAGAAGTGCTGAGATTTGGGAAAAGCCTGTGGGACTTTGCACTGCAGCCTCCCAGCAAAACCCAATGAACCTTCTTACCTCACGTGCCTGGAGTTGTCTGCCCCAAGCCAGACCTGATGGAGCCCTGGGAATCATAGAATCATTAGGTGCCTTCTAGGTGTACATAAAATCCTCAGGGACCTTCCCCAGGCCCTGCAACCTTTCAAAAGTGGTAGAGAATAGCCTCACACTATCATCAGCCACCTCACTCAACCCCCTTCAGACAAATCCCACTCAGATCAGTGGAATTGTATAAGGCAAAATTTTCTAGGAAACCCCTGAGCTTAATGTCCTCTACTCCTGGAATTCCTCTACTTCTTCATTCCTGCCTTTGGGCTAAAACACCTGGGAACAGTGTCAGTGGAAACTGAGATGAAGACACCAAGTACCTCATTTTTTGCCTGCATTCACTGTCAATGTACTGCTCAACCCATTTGTCATAATTTCTTTACCTGATTTACTTCTTACCTAGCAACAGAAGCACTTCTTGAACCCTGGCTTAGCTTTGTTTTCCTGATCATACTTCTGCACACCTCAGCAGAAATAATAATATAATCTCTGTCATAACCTCTCCTAACTCCCACTGTGCTTATACCATTTGTTTGTTTGTTTTGTGGAGTTTTTGTTTGGGTTTGTTGTTGTTGTTTTTTGGTGGGTTTTTTTGGGTTTTTTTGGTTTTTTGGTGTTTTGTTTGTTTTTTCTTTTGTTTTCGGAGGTGTGGGGTTTTTGGTTTTTTGTGGGGTTTTTTTTTGTTTGGTTTTGTTTTGGTTTTTTTTAATCTGTTTTTTTGGGGTTTTTTGCATTGCTCTGCCATGAATTCTCTTTTTAGCCAAGCTAGCCTCCTAAAATATCTGTTGTGTTTTATCCTTGAGCACCAGCATGGACTTTTCTTTTGAACTCCTTTGCCCTTCAAACCCCACAAGAGGTGGCTCCCATAAGAGCTGCCTCACACTTAACCCTTCCCTGAGTAAGTCACCTCTTTCTGTCATGAAGTTCAAGGCTATTTGCCTTCCTACTCTCCACCCTCACCCAGTTCTTGAACTCTCTTGTGTCTGGATCATTACAGTTTTACCCTGACCAGTTCTTCCTTAATTTTATGTAGCACATGCAGACCAGCATAATCCCAGTTGGTACATGTAAGATGTATGTTTTCCCTGACACCCTTCAGAAATCTCCCTAATGGCCTTTCCCTTGCCAGGGAGCATGAATTCCCCCAGGAGAACCAATTCCAGAGATCAGAAACTTGATTGTGGAAGGAATACTGTAGTTTTGTGTCAAGTGTGCTCTATCTCAAATGTAGAATGCAGGAAAATGAGACAGGACCAGCATATCAAATATGAGTCCCTATTTCCTAGAAATATCTTAAAACGTAATAAAAATGGGGACTTTGTTGTTGGTTTTGTGTTCTTGTTCTGTTCAGGGTATTTCATTTGTATTCATGTACAGTAATTGTACTACTCCTGGTTTGCATTTTGTGAGACTAAATATGCCAAACTTTTGTAGTTTTGCCTTCTTTCTCACAACTATTTTAGTTGTCATTCTCTGCAATTGTTCTGAATTGATTTAATCTTTCTTGAACTTGAGCTGGAGCCTACGCAGCATCTCACCAGTGTGGTTTGTGCTTCTGGATTTGCTTTGCACCTGCCCTGTGGAACCGCTTGACTTTCTCGCAGTTCTGTCTTCTTAGTGGTATGTCGATACATTTAGGACATAGTTACACACACTTTCCTGTCTTTTTCAGCAGTTTTTAACCTCTGATCTCATGGAAACCCTTATTATTGTTGCCAAAGGGTTTGGAGTCTATGCTGATTACATTTATATGCTTTCTTGCAGTTTTCAGAGGCATATCTTTTACCACGTGGACAGTGCCTGTAAACTTTGAGCTAATATGCCTGAATTTCTGCAAGATGTTTCCACATGTTGCAACACTGTCATTAAAGGAAACTCACAGTGATTCCCCAGAGAATTTCTCAAAGATCTTACTCCTGAACTAAGATCCTCTCTCTGCACTTGCTCTTCCTACTCTTTCTGAAGTCAGCTCCTTACCTGCTGTACCCTGATGGCATTGATTGTTGTTCATGCCAGTAATGTTAATTGTTTCTCAGATGACCTCAAGTTATGCAGATAATGTTTTGTCTGTGCAAAGGTCATCATCAGAATATCCAGTATTTTTGATGGCTCTTCATACTCAAGACTGTTTTTATGCTTTGGATTGCTTTAGATGAATTGAGCTGAATGATGCTGTTGTGCCTAGACACTCCTAACACCCAGGTGGGTACACAAATGCATATCCCTGTTCTGTACTTCCCTTTTACATTGTCAATGTCATTTTTTAGGAAGGCATTCACAGATATTTGCACACAACTGCTACAGCAAGTGCTTGAATTCTAATGGGGCAGCAGGCTCAGAGGGAAGCACTGCATTGCTTCATTAGGTGGCTGAGAAGCGTGCTGGGTGCTATCTTTAAGGGCGATCTGCACAGGTTCTTAGTTGGCTGCAGTACATATTTCAGTTGAGCACTACTTACCAGCCAAATTTCAAGGTTCAGCAAACAGTTGAGCTAGGGCAGGCAGAATAATTAGAGTTTTGAAAGGCTGAAATGTAAAACAGATGAACAGATTGTTCCTTCTACATATCAACCTTGGTGTGGGAAAAATGTTCAGCTTCTAGGTAGAAGCAATCTCTTAGCTCAGAAGGGCCTTTCCTCTCTCCCAAAGCCCAGAATCATGCTCCAGACTGTATTGCACACTGTCATGTCACATCTTCAGTTAGTGTATTGTGTGTTTCTGATACTCAGCTTATCACTAGGACTTGAGTGCTCAGGCTGCACACACCAGGTCTGTGCAAAATACCATGTCCAAGGATGCTGTTACCAAGCAGTGCTGCGGAGTCTATCAAGTCCACCTGGCCATTTCATACTTAGGGTTGGATCCCTACTGAAGCTCTCAGGTAAAGCCTTTTCTACTGCTAAATGAGCCACCTTAGTAACTGATATGCCCTTTTCCATTGCAGCTCTTCTGTCTCTGCACTATAGTAAGGGATTGCAGTACGCAAAAGGGTACAAGGTTTGGCTCCAGTTTCCCATGGTTACCACTGAAATCAAATATGAATAAAACAGTGGGCTTATTTCCTTGGTATTTAGTAACATGTTTTTTCGTCTTTACTCTCAACTGACTGAAATATTTTCTTCTTTTCTTTTTTGCAGTTTCCAACTGCAAGTTTAAGAAGTGGTTCAGAAGGGTGGGTAGAATGCCTGACTGGGGTTAAAGAGTCCTGCCTGCTAATCCTCCCCAAGTAAATTATCAGCTAATGGTTTTGATTTTAGTTGTATGTGGTTCAATCCTCTCCCATCGGGCAGATTCTGCAAAGCACAATGACTTGAAAATTAGCTTCACAATTTTTTTTTAATTAAAATGAAAGAGGAAATTAAATTACTGCCAGTGAGAACAAGAAATAACAGTCATTCACTAATTGTTTGTCAGAAAACAGGTTCAGTGAAGGGGAAAATCAAATTTGATCAGTATTGCTGGGTTTGTCTTCATACTTCCTTGGCTAAATGGTGTTTTCTGAGATCAAGGAGAGAACCAACAGCAATTCTGTTTCAGGATTTATTTTTTTCAGCAGAGATCATGTGCATGTCAGGTTACAAATACTGGTAGTTACAGTGGCACTTCATTTCTGCTACAACTGTCACATACAAATAAGATTATTAGAAGTGCAAGAAGCTTGAAAGAGACAACTTGCTTGGGGTAAAAACTTTTAAAAAACTGAGCATAAACTCATTCAAGTTGAGTATAAAGGGCAAACATCAGACCAGGCAAAGCAGGCAGACTTTAACCAAGCTTCTGTGAGACCCAATGGAGAGGTCATGTTGTCCAAGTTAACTGGCACTGAGGAGAGAAATTAAAGGAGTTATGAGGAGTTATAAATTATTCTTTCTTTTGATCATTGCTGTTGCATGGTTTCTGTAAGAGAAAAGACTGAAAGGACCCTGCTTGCATAGATGTGCACACTTACAAAAAGGAGCAGAAGAGAAGTAATAGGGAAAACAGAAAGAACTTGGCAGTGGAGCAATGCTAGTACATGTTCAATAG
Source organism: Hylia prasina (assembly GCA_013397195.1). Classification (NCBI taxonomy): domain Eukaryota; kingdom Metazoa; phylum Chordata; class Aves; order Passeriformes; family Sylviidae; genus Hylia; species Hylia prasina. Next base: position 50,306 of record VYXD01010969.1, read on the forward strand.
CACTCCACATTAAGAGGCAAAATACCCAAATAACCACAGCCCTCAGCAGTGTGCTGCTTATTATAAGGGACAGGGGTTTTGTGTTTCCAGCTGAAGTCCAAGAGACAGATAGCACATGTGAACTGCATGCTTATGCACGTACACATGCCACCCAATGCACTCAGGATTCATTAAACCTCTTCTATCTGCTGCGGACAAGACAGAGGACATGTCCTGTGCATGGAAACCCAAGTGATATTAGCCCCAGGTACTCAGCACAGCAGCCATGCATGATTGCTGCAGCTGGTTGCCATGGTTCAGGCCCTTCTGGGATCTCATCAGAGATTTCCAGCATTGCAGAAGACACTCTCGCTATACTTCTGGAGCAAAAAGACAGAGCAAGGGACCCTTCAAAAGAGCAGAAACCTCTACAGCCAAGACTGCAGTGGAGATTAATTTGCTTAGAAGGAAGATTCATGTCTGCATTCCCCAAGGAAAACAATTTTAAGAGCCAGTGCTGCTCACCCCTACAGTAAGAATGTAATTGTAATACGATAAGTGCTGTTTTTTCCAATACGTACGTATTGAATGTATTACATTGGGAAAAATAGTTAGCTTGTGCCTCAACATGCATTTCTCAAGGTATCTGATTGCTGCTTCAGGTAGGAAATTCCCAGATCTTACTGCTCACTTACTGCACTGCCTCATTTTTCTCAGCCGAGTGACGTTGCCATTTGCTCTCTGAAGTGAGAGTGTCACAGAAACCATACTGCTTTGTGAATGTCACAGAATTTGTCAGTGTGAAAGTCCAAACTTGCACAGCAGGAATCTGGAGTCAACTAAAATAGACTAGAAATCTCACTTTTGTGGGCCTTCAAAGGACATAAATTCCTTTGGAATCTTTTATCCCTGGAGTTTTATTTGTCAGTCTCCTGCCGTTTACAACTACGATATAAATCTTAGACCATCTGTACTTGCAGTTTTGTTGTAGCTTCTTCTCATGTCTCTCATCTTTGAAGTGTAAGCATTCTTGTTTAAGGAGAGACTCCTGTCCTAACTTTAGGAGCCAAGCAGAGAGGTTGGTGTCTTGAAAGGAATCTTGCCGGAGAAATTTTTTCAAATGCTGTGAAGTTGGTGCCCACTAGACACTTTCTTGAAATAGTTACTCCCTCTTTGCATGGAATCAAGGTGTGAGTTTACTGTTTAAATCCTTCTTTTATACCTCTTTTTTTCCATTCTCCGGAGAGCTGCTCTGTCCCAAGACGCTTTGGGGGATGGGTTTTTTTTTCGAATTCTGCCGTCACTTTGTTAGGAACCAACAGCTGGGGGGACAGCCCATGCTCAATTTTCCATGTGGGAATGGAAAAGTGCTGCGTGGATGTGTCGGGATCACTGCACTCCTTTTACCCAGACAGCAGATGGCATCGAAGCTCCAGAAACATCTGCCCGTTATCGCTCTCTTGGACTCTTGGACCCTGGTCAGGCTCTTTTTGGCTTCGACATCTTGGTGAAAACAGAATTATTTTAGTAGGCTTTCATTTAGCCTGCT
>VYXD01010969.1:51897-63432 GCA_013397195.1 Hylia prasina
CCACCACCCCAACCTTATGATAGTAGTATGTGTACACATTTATAAAATCTTTCTCCTGAAGCTTAGCATCCTGGGAATTTTACTTTTCTCTTCAGGATACTTACAGGAAATTTAAGAATTTCTCTTATAATGCTTTTAAGTGAGGATTCATTTTATTTCTCCTTTTAAGTCTGATTTCTTAAGTTTATTTTTTAGAATAATATCTGTTCTCCAGAAATTTGGTTATTATGAAAGCTGACTTGGTTAGAAGAGCAGATGTTAATCAAATGTATTAAAATAATCCTATTTCTAAATTGTATTGCTTCGTGATGTTAGACTTCACAGTTTATGTATAGCATTCAATAATTTATGAATATTCAGTCCAAAACTGCTGCTTACATCTTAAAAGAACTAATACAAAAAGCCCATTGTGAATATATAAGATCTAATGAATTCTATTGCAAAATTGACTCTGATTTCTATACTTTTTAAGAAGAAAGGAATTTGTAATTATCACTTCAGTTCTTATGAAAAGTAAAGTATAACTCATTTGCTCTTTCATTCCAGGATGGCAAAAGACAGCTGATTGTCTGTGTCTAATCCCACACGCACTAGTCTTCATAGAAAGTGTCTTGTTCTAAGTTTCTTTCCTAGGAAGCACTTTTTATAGGTGCGAACAGAACAAGAAAAAGTATTAAATTTGAAGGGTTTTTTCTTGTTCTTCTTTTTAACAAAACCATTTTAACACTGCCAACAACAGGAATATTAAATTACACATGAGGGGGGAGTCCAAATAATTCTGTTAGTTCAACAGAAGTTATGGATGGTAGAATACTTTTCTTCAGAAATCCAGAAAATAGTCCTTTAGAGGGGAAAAAAAGTATTGAGCCATTTATCTGTTTAAAATATTTATGGATTAAATAATTGTAGCTTATCCCTCAATATTTGTGGTATTCAAACATCTTTTTGTGTCTCCCTGATATGAACAATAAAATACATAAGAGAAGTTTTAAAAGTGAAGTCCATTTGACCTTAAATAAGATAGGAAGCTAACCTTTTCTGGTGATGGGATTTCTCCTGATTTTCATAATCACAGGCTGCTCAAGACATACATAGACATTAGACGAGTAATTTTTGCCTGATTCCAGTTTATCCATTGTAAATTCAGTTACCGATGTTGGGAAAACAGCAACATCTGGATCAGCAACTTTTTCCATCCCTCAGTGGCATGGATTCTTTGATAAAGGTATTTGTTAAGGATTTCTTGAAGTGTTACTTAGGTTTTGGGTAGTAAATTTTTAGGCTTTACAGGACATTCAAGTGTATTCCTCTGTAATTGTTTTCCATATCATTAAAAATTATAGCTCATATTAATTCTAATTCTATTGTTATTGACTCCACTCTTACAAACTATTCTAATTCTCTATTCTTAATTCTGTTTCACTGAGGTTATCCATGTTGGCTAACAATAGGTTTTTTTCAGATATGTATTATGACAGAATTTATCACATTCTTAGTAAATAATTTATTTGTTGTTAATAAGATTAATTTAATGCATATCTGCGTGATTGCATACTTGCATAACATTCCTAAGAAGACAAATAAAACTCCTGGAATTATGCTTCAAAATATTTAATTTTATTTAATTATTCACTTAACAGACATAATAATTTAATTGATACTATACCATTGAGGTAAACAAAAATAACAATTGTAGAAAACATAATGTGAAATGATGCTTGTTAAATATTGAATAAGTATTGAGGACTGCCAGGTTAAGTGATCATGCATCTGACTCAGTATTCTGCTACCAGAAGTCAAAGTTTGCTCTCAGAACAAAATGCAGGTGTGAAAAAGAAGGAATACGGGAAATTGGTATGAACCAAGTTTTGATTCAGGCTGCTGGGCAAGGTCTCACTACTAGGATTCACTGTCAGCAGCCAGTGATCTATGTGAAACCTTAGTGCTTTTTGACCCTGGCTGGGCAGCTCCTCAACCTACCATTCACTGCTGTTCCAGGACACAGGTTTCACCAGCTGAGAATGATCAGAGACTCCATCCGAATCCCCAGTGCTGCTACAGTCAAATAACAAAGAGTTGCTATTGTTCCAGCAGAATTCCTGCTCAGATGAATCCCCCCAGAGGTTCAATTTTTTGGGAAATTGAGGGTGGTAGTACCCAAATTGCCCGTTCTGCTGGCAGGAGAAGAACTGGGTTTGTGAGAACATTTTATCTGCAGGCTCTTTCTCTGCCATCATCAAAGTCAGTGAAATGGTAGGGACAGTCAGAGGTGAAAATCACTTGTACTGGTGTCCTCAGCTTCTTCCTTTGTCAAAGAGGCAGTACAGCAGGACTTGAACTGTGCTTTGAGGCAGGGTTCAGTCAGCTGTCATTGTCTCTATGCCACTGCAGAGTAAATTACAGTTAAAAGGCCTTCTATGTTCCTTCAGCAGGTAGCTCAGGTTCATAATTCTATTCCTTCCTAATTGTCTGTGAAAAGGATCTTTTTCTCCTGCATGTTTTGAACCCTCAGGTGCTCATCCACAGCCATAAATTTGCTGAGGGCCTGTCTTAGGTATGAATGATCAGCTCTCAGAAGAACTTCTCCTATTCCTTGTTTCTCAGTCTCAGCTCATTAGAGAAATGGTGTACAGACTCAGAGCAAATCCTGCACAGGCAGAACAGGCTCTCTTCTCATGCCTTTGTGCAAGAAAACCACCCCTTTGTCAGAAGCAGCTTCATGTGATTATCAGCAGCTCACTCAAATGGCACATGCAAGTTGCTGTCCATCCTCCAGTTAACTCAGTATTTTGCTGGGAAAACAGCTCAGTGCTGCACCAGCCACTGACCTTTCTGTGCCCCTTGGAGGGCAAAGGAGCTTAGGAGCACTGGAATATTTTCTTTTTCAAGGCATAAAATTGGCCTACATTTTTCATCAGAAAAAGGAACAGTCATAACAGGTAAAAAGTGAGTTACTGAAGGAGCTCCAATGCAGAAGAGAGGTAGAGAGAGATGGAAAAGGTGAGAATACCACAAAGAAATATAGAAATAGTGCTCCTGCATGCAGTAATGTAGTTAGCAAAGGAAAAATCCAGCCAGAGGTCAAATTGGCAAATGATATTAAACACAGCAAATAAAAGGCTGTTGTTGCTCTGTTACAGAGTGGAAGCACGATGATGCTGCAGGTGTGCTGCTGAATGGGGATGGAAGGTTAATTAAAAATGCCCTCTTCACGTCAGTCATTATGGGTGAGATCAGCCCCTAGGTCTCTATGCTGAGAAGCAATGACAAACAAATGTGAGAAGAGAGTTCATTTAAGGACCACCTCCACAAACTGGACATCCAGTTTCGGGGGGGGAAATCACCACAAGAGTAATTAACCATGGGAGCCAGGAAAGAGGTAGACTTTTCTTGATGAAAGTATTCAAGAGACAGTTTTACAGAGAAGGGAGAACTCAGTCTAAGGCACTGCTTTCCATGGAAGTTTGAAGTCCCATTCAAATCTGGACCTTTATGTCACTTTTATGACTACCTCTGGTTTCTCAGAAGAATTACAGTGAATGAAAAACAAGTAGTCTGATTATAAACCTGTTGTACATTTCTAGTGATGACTTTAATAAACACTTGTACAGTTCAACCCTCCAGTTTAAACTTAATTTCTCTTTTTCTTGCATGTCTTGCAATCCTGTCCTCCTGCACTAAAGATCATAGAAATAATGCAGAGAGAGAATTTTTATTCCCCAAGACACTGATTTTTTTTTTCTGAATTATTTGCTTATAATGTTTGAGCCTTGGCTTCTGTCATTACCTGTTAACTTATGTTTAAGGGTCAGTGGAAAAACATTTTCTTAATGATAAAATTTTGTTGTAGCTTGTGGTATTTGCAGTTACTCATCACGTTATGCCTTATAGAACAAGATGTGATAACTTCTTCACAGCTCCCACTTGAATAATTTCCGCTTTGTTGCTCTGTTGTTTTGGTACACCCCTCTCTGGTTTTTGGAAAGCTTTTGTGCTACCACACAGAAAGAAGGAAGCATGCTTTTGTATCTCCATTCCAGGAAATTCTGTCCTCAAAACTATCCCTCAAACATTTTGGCAGATCTCCTGATTTTTGAGGTCTTAGTGAGGAACATCTGAATTTCCACCCTGCACCAGAACAATATCCAGCTGACTACTGTGTTTTTCCAGGAGTGAATAATGTTTACTTCCCTAAGGTGTCCTGGAGCCTTTTAGGGCCTCACCAGACAGCAGTGGTGAGATTCTCCCCCAAAGAGGAAGAGGCTGTGCTGTCAGTAACCTGCCATACTAACCCAATACTAACCCAAATATTGTCTTTTGGGTTCCAATGGGCTGAGTCAACATTGCTGCTTTTTCAGGCTCTGTCTCTTGGACACTCCACAGCCTTTGTGGCTGGGATTTCACAGGCCAGCCTCCCAGTTCTGGTGCTGACGCCCAGAGTGCCCCAGCTAATTCATTCCACAAGCTGCAAGTCCAAGAGCTCTCCAAGCTTGCCACATGGTTTTCCCAGGACATGTATGATTGCCAGCAAGCCTAATTACTTTTTGGCTGATGCACGACATACAGAGGGGAGAAAATCATCATGAAAAAAAGAAAAGGCAAACTGTACACATTAGCCTGCCTCTGTGCTCCTTTGGCCGTGCAACCTTAAGGTTTAGATTAAAGGCTTTTAAAGAGCCCACCCTTCTTCATCTTTTTCCTTCTGAAAGTAGTCTTTCCCCTCCTTCCAGCAGATGTTTTTCTGCTCCCAGTCTTTCCTCATTTTTTGACATGACTGAAGAGAGAACACTTCCTGGGTTGTCATTAGTCCCAGGAGACACATGGATCAGGCCTGTCAGATGTGCAAAATCTCTCCCCACCTCATCCACAGTTTAGTTGTTACCCTGCTGAGTTTCAGATTGGAAGAATTAGTTTGCCATGAGCCATTGCCAATTATTTTGCTGCTGTATGATTAAATGGACTGTAACTGAATAGCTGGTCACCAAGGTTTAATGACTCTCCACTCTTATATCTAGCCAAGTTAAAGGGTTTGGTTTTTTTCCTTTCTGTCACCTCCCAGAGGATTTCAACTGAATCTGAAGGCAGAAGGTCACAGGCATGCACAACAATGAGACCAGAATTTGCAATGTGGAATAGAATAACACAGAGGGTCCCTGTTATCAGAGAGAGTTTGTAAGCAGGGTGGTTAAAAGGTTGTTTTGCATGCACACAAAGACCGACATAAATGAGAGAAGTGCAAAATGGGCTTCCTTATAAGAACTATATCTTCTTTCCCAATTAAGCAAACTCTCTTTAGTACACAATCCAGCGGATCAAAGCATACTTTTAAATAGAAAGTTATATGCTCAAGAAAATGGGGTCTTCATCTATGACTATTCTTGCAATAAATTAGTGTTTGCTTCCCCAAATTCATCTCCCAGAACTTCGACATTTGTGTCTAGTTGTAAATTGCCACCTCACTAAAAAAGGCATAGTATGTTTTTAACGGGTCTATGCCAAGTTTTGATTAATATTATGTAACTCAGCTGTTGAAATTGTAAATGTATTAGAGTGGAAAAAAATTATTTGAGTCTTGGACTGAAACATTGTGGGCAATTAATCTACAGTCTGGACCAGCACATTGGAGCACATCAGCAAAAAGATGTCGATAGCTCTGTGTCTTGCTCAGAAAAGAAATCACAATGTCCCTGTAGTACAATCTGTTAAGGAAAGCTTTCAGCAAATGTGGCTTTGGGGTGATCAGCAAAACCACTGATGTGATTTTTGTAGTTGGATGTAGATGTGCAGAACTGATATATTAATTTGATCACATACATGCAAAGCAGTGCCTCCTACGTCCCTTGATATTGCAAACAGCCAAACAATGATTCATCAGACCAGCGTCCTCTGGAGGAGACAACTGAATCATTGAAGGCCTTCCTTCATTCAGATCAGAGAAGGAAAAGATACTGCCATTTATTCACATTCTTCTGTCAACTGCAATATGCAGGTACTGCCCCAAATACAATAGGCTTTTTCTTGTCATGAAATGTTCCTGCTGCTCAGCACTACTACCACCATCACAGGCAGTGAGCTGGTAGCTGTGTATCCCCAGGAGACATTTGGCTGCCTTTCCCCCTGAGCCCCTCTTTTTTCAGCCAGGACAAAATGCTGAGCACCTCTCTGACCTGGACATGGCCAGCTGGCACAGCCTGGTGGCACGCATTGATTCAGTGAGGGAAGAGGCCACTTCTTCCTGTCTAGCCAGCCATGCTTCCAACCCTGGCACTTCTGCCAGAAGCATCTTGCTGGGCTGTATCACATCTCTGTTCTTATCACCACAGGAAAATAGTCCCTGAGCATAAGGAGCAGTGGGAGAGCCTTTGGGTGCAAGGCATGGGCTGGCAGGGGGGTGCGTGCCTGGCCAGCAGCCGGCAGGGATCCTTATGGACTGGGGGGTTTAGCCACAGAAATGTTGGGTCTTTGAATTCAGAGCAATATTCTGGCTGGCTGGAGGCTTGGGACAGGTTGGAAGAAGAGGCAGGGACAGGCAGGATATGCAGGAGGAGTGGCCTATCCCAACAACCATCTGAGTTGGCTGTGCCAAAATCTGGGGCTGCAGCAAAACCCAACCCCAGGAACCCACAGGGACAGATTTCTCAGTGTATATTCATGATGATTACACTGTGAAAGTCCTGGACCAGTGAGGTAAGGCCAAGATATGCATTTTCAGATTAATACTGGTTTTTGTTTGTTCATAAGTAACTTTGACAGGATTGTTTCTGGACTTCTGACTTTTATCACAGCTTCAGGATAAGATGCTAAGAAGAAAAAGTATCTATGAAAAATAACTCCTCACAGTCAAAGCAGATATACTAAAAAACCCCAGATTTGATTTAACCATTGTTCAGTCCTACTGCTGTTTAAAGAGAAGGAAAGTATGTAAAGGAGTGTTAAAAAAAAGATACAATAAGTGCATTTACAAACAAGTTGTGCAATGAGCAAAAGAAACCCCAATTCCTAGTGTGTTTGTCTGCATGGAAGCTCCTATATCCACTGGGGTAAGGTTGTGCAGCTGGAGAGATACTATCACTGTTTCTGTCTTCACTATCAACCCACAGATTTTCACAGTTCTTATGGGGAAACTAATTGCCAAGTTTGAATGAAATTCGTAAGCAATTTTGGAGGTTATGCAAACTGTTTTCACAGAAGCTAAATCCTAAGTAGACCTTAACTAACCTTAAGCAAGTCCACTACACCTGCAGGTACTGCTGTGTATGAACACTAATTAATTTTTGCTAATTAAAATTATTCAGATGCAGGTACAGCTATCTCTGGCTTTAATGTAATCACTAGGTAAGCCTGGGTGGAAATCAGAAACTCTTGTTTTGTGTTTTCAGAAGTTGACTGCGTGCACATCCATCTGCGCAAAGGAAATATGATTCTCTCCTGCAGACAGCAGATAAATATCATGTCAGCTCTCCTCCACTGCTGAATCCCTGGATGATCCTGTTATCTTTCTTTCATTGTTATTCTCACTGGCAGCAGGAGCCCTTCAGCAGTCCTTACTCTGTGCCTGGAGTGGGAGGTGGGGTGTGGGGCACTCAAGCACAGCACCCCCAGGCATATCCTCATCTCTGTTTCACCAGTGACCAGCACTGGGAACCTGAGCACAACACTTCATTTGTGGTCTGCTGGCTTCTTCTCCACATTTTTTGTTTCTCTTGTCTATTCAGCCTGTAATCTTTTCAAAGGCTGGGACTGTCTCTGACTGTCTAGACACACAGACCTATTACAATGGGACATTGATTTCTGATGGGGTCTCCATCTGCTTACTGTATTGCAAATTATTTCTGCTAACTTTAAAAGAGCTACATTTCAGCATCAGGGTTCAGCACTAATAGGGACATTTGGACTTTATTGCAAAGATAAATAATGCCTCTACTGATGTACTAATGCTACTCATGTACTAATGAACAGAGAAAAAATGTATTTCAAAATCACTGAAGTCTGTAGGTTAAAGGTGGTTTTCATGCTTGGCCAATGATGTATGCTCTTGCTTTCTTTCTCTGCTATCTGCTGAAGCCAACTGAGCTGTCTGACAAGTTGCTTAGGTTTTCTGCATAGTATCTGTAATATGTACTGCTATTTCTTAGCATTTTTTGTTATTCTTATCACTACAGCCTCTGAATGTCTCAAAACAGCTCAAGAATTTATTTGTAATACATAAATGTTATTGTACCCATTTTACAGATTGAAATATAAGGACATGAAGTGATACATACACATGTAAAAATTATCTTCCAAGGAAGAAAAATCCAGATGCTCTCTCTAATACTTTAATCATGAATCTAGCCTTTCTACAGTACTTTATTGGAAAGCCTCAAGGAAATCTCTCCTTGACATGAAAAATAAGAAGTGTGATTACTGCCAAGATTATTTTTTTCGAGTTGACAAAACCGTTGCCATGTCAAAACAGTTCTCAGAATTGCATCTTTTGTCTGATTTTCACATCCTTTTCCTCTGCTTGTATAGGCAAGCAAGAAATTCTGGGAAGCTGCAGCTTCCTTTAGAAATATTCCTTTCTTCCCCAACAATGTGACCACCTAACAGAGCAGAGAGGAGGTGCAAGTCAGGGAGGATGTTTGGCACAGGGTGGATGAGCAGCAAGAGACATGCCTCTGTCCCTTTATAGGGTAACAGCTGCAACACCATCACAGGCCCTGAGAAGACAGAAATAATGTGTTTGTGGCCAATTGTTCAGCCTTGGCAAGTGACCCTGCAGAGTCAGTATTAGCAGCTATTGATACCAAGAGCAATGGTCTCTTCCTGCTTTTGTAAGAGTGCACTTTGGATTACCCAGGGTGCTCTGTAATCCTGCTTTTGAAACATGCCTAGCTCACCAGGCATCCCAAACTAATGGGGAAAAAAAAACAAAAAAAAAACCAAAAAAACCCCAACCCACATAAAAACAAACCCACAAAAAACCAAACAAACAAACAAAAAAAACCCACCAACAAACCCCTCAAAACCAGCAAAGACTGCTATGCAGAGCAGCATTTGAATAGACAGCAGCCAATTTGCCGGTACAACAATTCTGCATTGAGCTGATTCCTAAATATGAATATCCCTTTCAGAGAGAGCTTCCCAAATGAGGGAAATCCAGAAGCTGGCTATTGAGAGTGAAATTCCCTGGGAATTTAGCATACGGCTGGCAGCGTTCCCACCAAAGAACCAACAAAAAGCAACTGGCTCTAATCTTTCTCCTTATGTATTTTGGCAGCTTTCTTCCATTTAAAAGGAAAATAAAAATAAAAGTCCATCTTGCTCCCACACTGGAAGAAGTCCAAGATACACACATTGGGAGTACAGGAACTGGCATTTAAGGTCCTCCTGACACTTTTTATGCTGGGTCTTTGATCACACAGAAAAAGGCAGTTTATTTTTGCCTTTTATGGTCTTAAAACAAAAAGTTGCTCTTGGAAGCTGTCTGCAATACAATTTGGTGTTCAGCCTTCCTGATAAAACTGTTCCAAATAGTGCCATAAAACAACAAACACCCCAATAATCCTGGTTAGGCCTCCCGTATATCTCTTCTGAACCATGAATTTTGTGAAGATTAAAGTAAATGTGAGACCAAAACTAGACCTTTTTGTTTTGTTTTGTTTTGTTTTGTTTTATCATTTCTGTGGCCATTTTTTAAAAAAAGCAGCAAATGTTTTGGGGTTCAAGACTGCACTCAGACACAAACACACATGCTTTTGGGTGTCATAACCCTTCATGCTTTCTAGATAAGATGAGATCTGCGATAAAGTTGTGGGGAAGATACAGTGTGAGATGATGGCAAAAAGCCATGTCACTTCTGCTGCCCTTCAGGCATGCTGTCTTCAGACAGGCATATCAGAAAGTCTGATCCAGGCTTTTTATCAAATCCGATGCTCTGTCCAGGTCCGCTCTAAGTGATGTGTTTTCTCTGTCAAGCATTTAGTCGTGCAGAGTATTAGCTCCTAGTATTTGTAGAGAACTTCTGTTCACTATGACACTTTAACCTTTATATGGGAACAAAAACAAGACATTGCTGTTTTTCAAGTGATTTATAGTAAAGATATAATGAATTGACATTTAAAATAGGTATTGTTCTCATGTAGCAAGCATTAGGCCTTGAATTTAATCAGATAACATGTCTTAATTTGGCTGTTAGGGAAAAGTCATATCTTAGCCATATGAAATAGTTTGTTTATCCCAGGAGTGGTTTCAGAAACAGTTTGGAGAGGGAAGAATTTCCAAACTGGAAAGAAAAAACTATCTTCTTTTATTCAAACAGACCTAGAAGGGCAAATATGGTCAGCTTAAAAGATCAGGTCGTCAGATGCTGTGATGTCCTAGAATCAGTGGAAAATCTCATTTACACCTGTAGAGTGCCTAGCAAGTGTCAAATTTGAAAACTCTAGAGTTTAATAAATTCTAATAAAAACACTGAAGAGAAAGGTGTGCATTACTAGATAAACCAGGGAAGAATCAGCAGAGTGGAATTCAATGCTTTTAAATGGAAACTGATAGCATATGAGGCCTGAAATCTTGTATAGCAGGTTTTAATACTCAGACAGGATAAGTTAAACTGGATAGATAAACCATGATCATTTCTACCAGCATCTCTGACTGGGTGGAGGTGGTTTTCCATGCTGGTGCATCCTCATCAATGAAGATGGAATTCATCAAGAAATTTATAAGACAGAAGAGGGCCCCATTTTGACATGTTGCTATGTTGTTGTTAGGGATATAATTTTTGTTCAGATGAAGGACATTTGGGCAGATGAAAAAAGAAAGCTGTAACTGGCAGAGGTAACTGATGTAAATTACAACATAACAACAGAGGCTGTTTGTAGGGTACAGCAGAGGCCTCAGTTCATGCCTCCACATACCTTGGGTGACAGCGGCATTTCAAACCTGTCGTGGCGATCTCACCATGGGATAATTCTGCTGATTCGTTTTGCTGATCATAGAAGCAGATGTGTATGTGCTGAGAGCTGCAAGTGGTGGGAACTGCTCCAGGGGATGCCTGCATTGCAGAATGTAGTGTAATAATGAGTCTGACCTCAGCAACATCCCTCTCTGATTGAACAAAAAACAAGCAAAACCTGCAGGCTGCACAGAGGTGAGTAATAGGATGGGACACACAACAGCCTTGCAGGTAAGCCCAGTCCTGGATGACAGAGCTGTTGTGGTAAAGCAGTGAGGGGACACTGCTGTGGAAGTGATGCTTTCAGAGAGCATTGTGCTATCAGTATAATGAAGAATGGCCAAGGAAGAATTGCCCCAGCCTTCCCATCTGGAATTCTTGACAGCATCCTTGATTTGCTCTGTATGTGCAGGTGTCCTTTGTGGTTACCTCTTCTCCAGCACAGGAAGGACATCAACCTGTTGGAGCCAGTCCAGGGGAGACCACCGGGATGACCAGCGTGATAGAGCAGCTTCACTATGAGGAAAGATGAGAGAATTGGGCTTGTTCAATTGGGCATCTCTTCTTGAGAAGAGGAGGCTTCAAGGTGACCTAAT